>DWQX01001403.1:0-28355 GCA_018245475.1 Pharmacophagus antenor | reverse complement strand
TATATATACTTATATATATATATATATAGCTTAACTTTATTTACATATATTGCTTAATTTAATGTGTCTGTTTGTTATATTAAAAACCGGTTTTTTATTTAGTTCCGGTTAATCTCCGGAACGACGTCATACTAGATCGATTACGACGAGACTTACCGGACACATGGACAATGTAGGCCCCGTTTTGAAATTTAATTTTAAAAAGTAGGGTACTACGCAATAAAATTCGTAAAATAATGAAAAAAAAATTATTACTTTTATTGGTTTTATAAGTATTTTTATACGTAAGAGATACTTTCGTTTTCATTAAAAATTATAATAAAAATATACAATACACAGCGCAATTTCTGTCGGACTCAGCTAGTAACAAACGATAGTACATTGCAAATTCAATTTTTGTGATTTTTTATGCAATGTTATTTTTTAATATCTATTATTTACTTTAAGTATTCTTTTATTTAACCTTTATAAATAGCTATGTAGCATATACACGTAGTTAACTTAATAAATAAACTATGTAAATATGTTGGCTGATATAAAATGCGTGTGCAAAGTTAAGGTAATTGAAATTCTAATTTTATATTTTATTACGTAAAATTTTTAAAATGCTAGTTATGTCTATGGATTATGTAAGTATCAAACTGAAATGATTTCCCGAATGGTACATACTAAATCGATTTGAATTAAAAACCAATTAATATGTATTTTAATTGTTCTGCTTTTGATGACATAATAATTAATAGTTCAAGATCGTTGTTTTTGTTTCTCAGTCAGTAGTGTCTACAGTTAGACTAAAGTTATGCAAACTAAGGTGTAGGAAAGAATTCGCCTATGATTTATAGCATTACAAACATCCATTTCTGACTGTTATATTCGTTACGATATAAATAGGAATGCATTAAATATAATTGGACTTTTATAGACTTCGATGTTTAATAATTTCCCTAAGGGGTTTAATATATAACGCTAAAGTCATTTGCGGACAGTAAAAATTAGGGACAAATAATGAAAACAAAAATTTATTTCATCACATTATGCATTTAATTCTATTACAAATTTAGTTTATCGACTTCTATAATCTATGCAGTTTTTTGTCATAATAATGATTAATTTATTAGAAATTATAAAAAAATAATTTTTAACATTTCCGTTTTCGATTATTACTTCAATTTTGGAAGTGTCAATGACATAACCGATGAGAAATCGTCTATTGATAAAAGTTTTGTCCAACTAAGTATGCGGCGGATATTTGTGAGTTTACCATCAGAACAAGGTCGAAGGACTCTGCGGACATGATTTTCTATCACTGTATATTTTTTTATTAGCTTAATGATTTATGGACTTCGTCAGTTTATAACTGCCATAAAACAGACGTACAATTTTAGTGCAACTATATAATTTTAATATACATATTCATAATCGTTTTGTCCGCTAATGTTTTTCGTGTTTATTAAGTATCGTCGTCACATTATTAATTAAAGTTTACGTGAATGAAGTATTCATTTATTGAATAGTTTTTTATGGTTATATTCAAAAAATGCACACTTAGACGAGGAGCTGGTGTATAGTTGTGTCGGCGAGTTGCGCTGTTAATCATAGTTACGTATTAAAAGCCAATGCAGAGATCGGTCGATGCATTACTACGAATATGAGGCTAATAAACTATTGACGTTGCATAGCTGACTTATGTTAATATTATTTAACATTATATGTGAAAGCTTCTATTGGAAATATTCTTGTTGCATTAGCATATTGAAGTTTAAAAGTTTTACTTGCGTTTAACACATTAGTTTACGTTGTAATGTTATCTTTATGAGCCTGTATCTAGAGGTCGTCGCTCTGAATATGCTCCAGGTCAAACAGCCATATTAATTTTCTCTGCAAAAGCCTTCGTCTCCGCTCTTATCTTTTAATTCAATTTACACGCGTATGTTGCTTGTTGATCGCTGAATTTATTGTCAATAACTCACAGTTTATCTGCTCACAATCTTAATTTCTTTATTATGACTGTTCCCTTGGTAATATTTTTCGAATGAAAGTCCAATAATTGCCGTTTAAACATTGTTAGAAGCTGGACTAATCGGCTACGTATTTAAATATCCCGCGGTAAACCTACACTATAATTCGACCCACTCTCAAACATCACGGTGTTAAATTTCAATTGTGTCATTTGCTTATTTAACGTAACAGCCGGCGCCAACGTGCCTCGATTTACTGTATTTATTTCTACTTTTTACTGAGATTAATCCTGTGATATTTTGTTATCAGGGATATTCTGTCATTTGTTAATAATTGAATATTGCAGTATTTATATAATTTTTATGTTCACGATAAAACTAGTTTTGTGAATTAATCTTGAAGGAGGCGTTTTTTGCAACTCAAACTCGAACACTTTAATTAGCTACTTGGAAATGTTAAGGCAGCACCATCAAGAGACTGTACTGTAATAGAGAGGTGTGCCGCCACGCCTTGTCGGCACTTTGACAGCGACTTTCCTTAGTGTTGATTTTATATGGACTTGTAGAAAGAAGTATATTTTATCAGTTATTAAAGAATTGGTACTAATTTTGCTAAAATTTGTTGAAAATTTAGAAGATTTCATCGTATGTTTTTCATTTTGTGTGTAATTTAAATTTTTTGTAAGTTAACTTTTGGAAGTCTTGTGATCATATAATTTCTCTTCTGGTTTGGTTAACCAAAATAATTTATGAATAAAAATTATTGGAAATTCTTTACATCAAAGAAGGTAGTCCACCTCTAAAGTCTTCGCTTAGATGCGAAAGTTATATGGTTGTTTTCATTGCCACTTTGCATTGTTCAAATATTGTTTTGAATGAAGCATATTTTTATGTATATTGCCTTAAGGCTAATACATCAATAAAGAAGCGTTATGCATCGCTCATCTCACCCTATCGTTACATATTATTTTAATAATACAGACACTTCCGTGTCCGTGTGAGTATAGAGATACGATAAGAAAGTTCAGTGATCAATATTTTCAATGTACAGTTTACGATTTTTATTTGAATTTATTTACCATTAGATGCTCTGTTAAGGGTATACTATTATTGTATTATTTTAACCTCCATGTATATCTATGCAAAACTTTTGTAAAACAAAATATATAGCTCTCGCGCCGTCGCTGCAAACAATACATAGGTTTTATCGGTCATTACATTACTGGCCGGCGCCGACGAGTTCTTCTCACGAATTTTGCGGCGAGGCGCCTCTGCGTGGGCGGCATATCATGTCCCGCCATCGCGAGGCCTACGGAACACACGCACTGTACGAACCATCAGTTCACTTCAAACGGCCTTATTAACCACTCCCTTACGTTCGAATTTAAATTCTGTTATAAAGACACGATTTCTATGCAAGTATATCAAAGCCTTTATTGTTTAGTCCGTCTAATTAGTCAAGCTATTTAGTGCTATTTTGCCTGGGGCTTGCAGTTATCTGGACCAAAGTGATTTGATTTGCGATGATTAGTAATTAATTTTCAATTTGCTATCCTCTTTGTTTTATTTGAAATTACATTATCTCTTTGAGTGAGAGGATTTATGTCTTGTTTTCAGGCGCCATCACTACGCCTACATTGTTTGTGCGTTGTAAGTTAAAAGAATACGTTAAAAAGGCCGCATTAAGATGAATCTGCGGCGTTCGCTGCACGTACAAGTATGGACCCGTGTCATTAAATCACATGGTCTGATATTTTTGACATGAAATGACTATGCGCGAGTCTACGCGTTCAATTTATTGTTTTCGCCAAGGTTCGCTATGCCGCTTTCTTTGGTGTGCCTGTGTAAATGTCACATTTTATCCCAGTATTCTTTATTACCCTGTATTGTGTATTTCTTGATGAAAGTAATTTTTTCATTATAAATGATATTTTTATTTTTTTTTTATATTGTACTGACAACTTTTATGCTCAACGTTAAGTTGCCGTGCCTTCCGTGATGTCTACCACAACCATCTTTATTCTGTGTTATTTGTACATACCGATGTATATCTCTTATTACCGTTCTTACTCGCTCGCTGTAATAAGTTAAAAGATGATCATATTTAATGCGTAGCGTCACAACATAACATTCAGTCACGACAGATATCCTGAATCAAAAATATGACCCGAATTATTGCGACTCCGCGGCGCCGGTACTTTTTATTGGATTGCTTATAAATAAATGCATTTGTCTTTTACAGTTTGTTCAGGAGTTTATCTTCACTAACACACATTCACTGATTATTTTAAATATAATTTCCAGAAGCAATTAGTTATTTTAAAATTGACTGTTTTTTTCATAAATGTCTGAATATAAAAATGTATATATTGAGTGATGTATTCTCTATTATTATATAAAATTTTCACAAGTCACAATGCTTCATTTACTAAATGTTCCTTTAATATGAATGAAATTGCGCATTATTAGAACGATGTTGCAAAAGGTTTAAACGGAAAGTGATACTTGTAGGCCTTGGAGGACTATGTATAATTAGATGAACTCGAAAAAGGTAGCCCATTTCAGGCCGCCTTCAAATTAAGAGCGACTACCGATTGTCGTGATCGGATGATTAATCTTCAATAAATTTATCGCTCAATCAACGTCGCCCTCGCACCGGTTCGCGCTGCTGATTGCGTTTCTTCATAATTACATCTTTTGACACGTATGCGCCAACTTTCGTACCTTACAAGCCGTCGCGTCGGAACACGGGACCGGGACCGTGGGAGCACCGTGGATCCAGTGCTCTCGACAGTTTTATTTTTATTCTCAATCGTGCAGTGGTGCCGTACATAAACTAACAAATTTTGTCGGAATGATTACTTGTTTTAATATGTCATGTTAAGTACCTTATGTTTGTTCATTAATTAAAATAGTATGTAATTGATTGATCCATGGGTTTGTGCAACTCCTAAGAGTCAATAAAATACAAAACATTACTTTGCTAATTTTCGCTCTTAGTCGCAAATATTGCAACCAAATTACAATTTGAACACATCAAACACGACACCAAAGTTCATTTCGAATCCAGACATCTGAAAATGCCACACAGAGGCCAAAACGCATTGAAATTGTTATTTAGTCCTTATATTCGCGATTAAAACTAGCAAAGAAATTTTTCGTGTTTTATTAAAATGGTGTAATTTACATCAAATCTCAAATGTTAATAAAAGATTATTACACGTAAATTTTTTTTTAAAGTTTCCTAAAGAAACGCGATGAAGGGTGGGTGGATACCACCACATCATTACGTTTGCACGTCGGTTAGTTGTCATGTGAAACATTTGGCGGTTATTAACCGCTCGAATGCCGACGGTGAAAACATTTCTCATGTTTAAATACTTTTATTGCTCTGCATGTATTGCGTTACCGGTATTTTATACGAGTTGTGTGTCATGATCCTTTGTTGCAATACGGTGTGAGTTTGTGTTAAAGTTATTGTAATACTTATAAGGTCACAATTTCATTATGATTGTATTTTTGATTTTACAGTAACTTATGACTAAAATCAAACCTTAGATATTCTCTACAAATAATTGATAGTATAAATATTGTTATATTAGCACGCAAGAAATTTTTTCACCAAAACCTTTGCACTTAAAAATTATAAATAAAAACTATTGATACATACTTTTAGTACAAAAGCGTTTTTTGAAAACTTCTTTTGAAGAAGTTTTTCGACGAATTTATATTCCAAAGAATGTAATAATAATTTAGATTAAAATTGAAATGAATGACAGGGTTTTTAAACGTACGCGATGTCTTCGCTTTTTTTAATTGCGCCGTCATCGCAACAGCGGCGGGTGTAATTACACGATGGAGCCACACCTCTTTAACGAGCGTATTTGCGTTGAGCATCAAATTGTCCGTCACTAGCACGGGATGCGGCGAGGTGTTGTAGTCTTCCGGCAGTCTCAAGGTGTTTTCACAAAAATAGACTACTTTATGCTCTACTTACCATATCCTTAAAATGTATATTTTTTAATACTTGAGGGTAAAAAATAAATAAACTGTTTTAAAATGGCGACCAGTAAGCCTTAACAATCTTTAATGTTTTCATTGTAAATGACAAGTTAATTCAGTTTTTATTATAAATAAAAAGATATTTTGAAAAGAAAAGTGAATTCAGTAGTTAAATATTTACATTAATAAAAATTCGTTTCAAAACTTATTAAATATTGAATTATTAAATTTTATATATCTCGAATGATTTTATTTTACTATTTTGTCCTTTACATAACAGTGTACAAATATTTTAAGATAATTATTACAAAGTATCGATTCACACCCTATATGCGAACGTTTAACTCAACATAACCTACATAAACTATAAGCTTTTAAACATGGTGGTTTATAAAATTAAAGACGTTGTACATCGACTCTGTATAAAATCGCCCGCAGACGACAGTATTAATCGAAGTAAATTTTTCGCGGGAATATTCATATGATGCTAGGTTTATTATGTACAAAAATATTGTTTTATATAATTCAGTCTGACTATATGTATACATTTTTATTTATGAATAGAATGAATAATATTCGTTTAATAGAATTATATTTTGGTTGTTCGTTCTCTGGGCGTTTTTTTCCATTTCATAATGACAATAAAGCACAATCTTGATTGAAAGATTTAAACGCGTGCTGGTACGTTAATAAAAAACGACTTTTTATTTCGCAATACCCGAAAAGGGTTTTCGATTAGGGTGACCATTGATAACGCTCAAGATAAACAAATCCGAGGACAATTTGTAGAGGATTTTGAATGTGAAGGAAAGAACCACCAAAAAACATGATTTTAGTAATGATAATATATAATATTGACTACAAAGTAATATAGACAAATTACGACAAAGAATTTAAGGTCTTTGAAATCTCGAAAAGAGTTTTTTTATTGTTTTAGCTTTATTTGTTTGAATAATAACTGTTTTATTCTTATAAATTATTAAATATAAGTAATTGATGAAATATAAATTTTGTAAAATGTAATTGTGCAGTTCTCTATAAAATCTCATTTACGTTGTAAAATGTTGGTCCACCCAAGGGTATCGTGGTCAACCATCAAACCACCCAACACGTTTCGAATCGGAGTTCGGCGCGGTGGTCGCAATTAGGTTCGATAAATGCCCCCGACATTCGATCCATCGGTTTTTCAATCTATTAATCGCTTTAAAAGAACGCAAAGATCCAATTTTAAGTAGTTATAGCTTTTCTATTTTTAAATAACACTTGGAGAGACTCCACGATAATCATCACTGTCTCTCCTCACGTGACTGTTGCCGTAATGACATTTATGTGTTTATTCGCTGCTTATGGTTGTGATTTTTGTATTATCTGCATTTTACTTTTGATTATGATCGGATTAAACCGTCTTATTTCGATAATAAGAATTAATTTCTCAGATAAAATTACCCTGTTTATTAACTGACTTTAACGCTTATCTGCAATGTCTTGCGATAAAACGTGAAAAAGAACATTAAAGCTAGAAATTTCAAGGTTTAAGATATAAACTACTATTAACTTCGCCGATGATAAATTTATGATAAAAACAATAAAATCATTACGTTCTAATATTTATAACGGCTCGTACATATTCCAAATTGACAATTGATCCTGGATCAGTAAAACGAGGTTGCCTTTTGTGATACCAAAGCCCGCATACACGATGTACTAGTCACATATCAATTATTTTGACACCAAGGATTACTTTTTGTGATTACTTGTCACTTAATGTGTTAAGTTTAATGTCTTATTTTAAATGGAGAGTCGGGACAGAGGGATTATTCACAGCTATTGTGGCATTCTCTTTATTGTACTCGAACTGTTTAACTACGATAATTCAGAACCTACCTTTATTTCTCATAATGATTAATTGAGTATACGACATTAAGAATGCACTATGGTTATGCCTAAAGAAAGTATATGGTCATATATTGTGAAATTGGTTATGTACCAACCATTGTATCATGATAGATATAAAAAAGGTCCCATATAAATAATAATTGTAATATTAAATATAGTTCGTTAATTTACAATGTCAAAGAAATATTTGCTTTCATTGTTATTAATAAGAATAAAAAATTTTATGATTTCAAGAAACGATCCATTGAGGTTTATCATTGATTTTTTAACCAAAACGGCACCCAAAAAAGTATAGATTGAAAACTACAAGTATCAAACAAGTTGAAACTTATAGCGATATCCGTATGCCGTATCAATTAGAATCGAAAAGCGTGTAGGAGCCGACAATTTAAATGGAAAATCACTTAATGATATGACATTAACACATGTCTACGTTGTTCGCATGAGTAATGTAATAAAACGAGTAAATGAAACGTTCGAAGAACTTTCATATGTGAATAGAACAACTCCACCTTTTCTAAATTAACCATATAGTGATATGTATAAACGACGTCACTGTCAATTGGGAAAGAGAGTGACGAAAACAATAAGCGATGACGTTTGGTCACAAAAGGACAAACCCTCAATATTTATAGAACACAATAGGAACAATAGTTGTCCTGTGTCAATTATGCCATCATTACCTTTCGAATACGCTACGGATCATATGATCGTTGTAAAATAACACGATGCCGACATAGTGCACCATCAAGTATATGGCAGATTTGATTTTTAAGCTACTTTAGTCCTTTGCTTATGTTGATAGGTGTTGAAATGGAATGTATCATTTCATAATCACATGACGTTTCGTGCAGGATATTATGAAAGATACCCAATAAATCATTCGTAGAATGGCTACGTTTAAAATTTTTGTTTTGGTTATGATATTTAATAAGAAACAGACACTAGAAGTTTTATTAAAAAAATATACTAAACGGGGGCTGGAATAATGGGGTTGTTATTTACGCCTATTTTTAATTTATGCATTAAAATTAGGTTTCTATTATTATTTAATAAGTAAATGCCTGCTATATGTATGCTTTATTTAAAGTTTACTTACTGTTGTAGGATGTAGCATTTAGATTTTCAAGGAAGTACTTAAGGAAAATTTGAAATCACTGTAATGAAAAATTTCAGAGCTTCTGTTAATATTATTAAAAACTTTTTTCGTTTATTTTGTTTCAAAGCAACTTAATAGTAAATGTAAGTAAGTGCTATAATAACTACGAATATAGGAAGTGCCAGGTAACATATCTCTTTTATAAGCATTTACATTATTGTGTCTGACTGTTATTCCATTAGAAAAAGTAACATTTTGTTAATACCTAATTAATATATTGGCGAACAGTCATAATTATCTCGGCAGGTGGGAATCATCTCCGACGGTGTTTGCAAATGTACAAGTGGTGTGTCGTAAAAATGACAAAATTACTTTTATTGCACGACTCGACACATGTGTAAGTAATGCCTTGTCGCGACTTGCATTTTTGTCAGCGGGTAATCTGCAATTTATTAAGAAGCACCGCTGATTATTTTATTCGGTCGTTTCTGCACATGAAGTCAGTTAATGTCGTCGAACGTGTACCATTGTATCGGATTCATAAATGTTGTTACGGATATATGTCGATATTAAACTGTTATTGCAAGAAATAATGAATTAATGCTTTTTATTTAACCGGATAGAATATTTTTATCAGATAGCATTCATTTCTGTTTATTGATAATTTATAAATATCCCGAGAGGTTATTATCTTTAGCATTATTTGCTTTTTATTTATGTTACATCTAAATACAGCCGAAGAAAACAGTTTAAATATAAGTATGTACACATTAATATTTATATTGTTACGTGTTTGCTCACAACGACTTTGTATAAATAATCCTTCGAAAACAATTTATTTATTGTTATAATAATTGGCAATAATTAGAAATGGTCGTAACCTTGAAGCGTGTTCAATAAGTAATGTACATAAGTATAACTCCCGTCATTAATTATTTATCTCACCTCCTGGCGCGGCATGTTATGAATGGGTCCGGTTAACTGGTAGCGTTAGCAATCATTTAAACAGTTTTCTTCACTAAACGGATAAACGAAAAGATCCTTCGATTAAACGTTTTACTTTTATATATAAACTTTAGCTATATATTGGTGATATGTAAGAAAATAATTTGTGTTTAAAGTAATATATTATCATTGGTAACTAGAAAATACTATAGAAATTTAAATTTACTTCAATAAAAAAGCTGCAATGTAAATGAAGGAGACAGCTAAAATTTATTTTAAACAATTTCTTTCATGTTTTATGCATGCATGCACATGTTTATTATCGCTGACATTTTTCTGCTGGCTGTAAGGCTTTCAGTGATATACGTAGGCGCCTCGGTGGTTGCAGATTCAGCAAAATGATTGAGAGTTACGATTGTCATTAATATCGTAATGGAATCGATTTATGTTCTCAGATCATCATATGGATTTTATTGCTCTAGTCGTGTTGTATTTAATTTTAAGAGAAGTCAAGAGACTTGAGAAGTCTTCAGGTACTATATGGTTTACGGTGTAACGCATATCGGATGATGGCTTTCGCGATCAATGTTGCTTTATGTGTAAAATTAAATGCTGTACAAATGTAAAACTATGAAGTTTTGATTTATTGTGACATTTAAGGGGTAATTTAAAAATTAGATACTTATTACAAATTTGAGGTAGTTAGGTAATTACAAAATATGAGCCATTGTTTTCCTTAACTTTAAAGACCTTTGATTCAACTATGTGTGGAATGGTCATGTGGTCTTCATAAAAATCTTCCTAACTACGAGTACATCAACATTTAGCAGATGTCAAATAAATTTAAAGAGTAGAAATATTTCATCGATATTTTTATTATTTTAATGCGTTGCTTCCGGCTATAAACAATTATATAAGTGGACAACCAACACATTACTTTTACTATTAACTAAAATACATGGGTGTTCATTTAAAAACTTTCCGCGTAACCGTTAAATTTTAATCGATCGCAAGAAATGTTAATCACAATCACAATTAAGAAGGAGGAATGTTTTATATTTATAAGTGCATTCCGCGCCGCATAATATTCATGAATTTATTTAAATCGGATTCTCTTAAAGGCCACCGGCGAATTCAAAATTGAAAATTAACCCCTTTTAGACACACCTCTTGGCGTTCGCACGTTTTTTCTTTTTACTTCATACATACTTTATACATCATGTCAACACCGTCAATAAATAATATCTTCTCTACATGACTATAATCAAAGGAATCTGACATTTTATTTAAGACGATTTTAGATGAAATTGAATTTTTTACATATAAAAAATTGCCCTGGGGTGCAACCGAGATGAGTTTTTGAGATTTATGTGCGTCGATTTTAGAAAATTACGGTTATTTGAAATTCCTGTTTCCATCTTTTTTTTTAAGTTAAATACATATGAAACTGTTTCTAAGAAATGCGTTGTGTTTACTTTGATAATAATTTAGTTTCATTTGCATTTTCTCGTTATCAAGTAACTACTTCTAAATGCTAACATAAGTGATGTGACGTCCAAAACTTGATCCCGTCAGGTGGTTTAAGGCGGGCAAAGTTCATTGACACGGGTGAGGTAGGGCTAGCCGATGATTGATCAGTGCCCTTATCGGAGTACTGTCGCCTACGTGCGGCTTTTTCAAAGACGCATTGTCTCTGACCACGGATGCAAGTTCTGTTGGCAACGTAACCTTTAGCATTTCATAAAAATCTCTATTAAATTGTTTTCAATGTAATTTTCTTTTGTTCCAGATTGCACAAATTAACCGTGTAGCCAAGAAAGACATGTAAGTATATTATACCGTTTTACTTAATACTTTATTGCAAAGACGTCTATAAATTTATCGAAATTACTACTCTATATTTTTCTGGTGGTAAATATGCCGAAAACCGTTTGTGTAGGCGCAAAAACTTCTCTACCGTCTGAAACGCATTCATGCCATTTAATGTCATCTTAACCAATTAGCATTCTTATTACAATGTATTGATTCCTACAAAGAAATGCTTAATGTGTTTATTTTAAATACTTTCAAGTCTTTAATTTTTTTTAGATGGGATATTTCAGCTCTTTTAAAAAAAGTACCTAATTTAGGAGCAGTCTTTGACCTTACGAACACAACGCGCTATTACGATCCACAGGTTAGTACCCTTTTTTTGTCACTGGTGCTTAATATTTTTGCTAATTTTTACTATTTTATTATATCTATTTATATTGCTATATTTCAGTTCATATTTTATATTTTTTATTGCTATATGTATTGTTACTTGTAAAACGCGTGTTAGAGAAATTTTATTTAGGAATATTAAAAATATTACTTTTTTGTTCTTATTATTTAACTGGCAACACTTTTTAGTGCTATATTGAATAAAATATAAAATGCTTTGTCGTAGCGGCTTAACGATTGATTTTCAAAATTCACTTAACGGAAAACAGTGTGTTTGTTTCTTATTATACAACTCAAGCACAGCGCGCGTTCTAAGATGTTAAGTTCGTAATAACGACTTTTCGTTGTTAGCATAGCGCCTGCAGGACGCTCACTGACGAAATGTGCTAAAATTCTGGGAATCATTGACATGTTGCTTCATTACACGAAAGTCACATCTTCAACTCGTTTTGATTATTCGTATGTCTGTGTGCCTTGCATTATTATCCTGCAATATTTTATAATTCGAACCTTAAACTTATTTCTAATAGTCACTTCAATAATTCTCTGTTCTTTTAAATCAAATCCTGTTTTATTGCAGTAAACAGTATGCCTGATGAAGTTTGTAATTATATGTTTTATAATGCGAAGAAAAACAAGTCATACTTTGAATAGAAATGTATTTAATTAAAATAAAGGCTTTGTATGAAAGAACTTGATAATTATTTATTAATTAGTTCACTTCCTTACATACTTTTTCAATTTTATTTAATATTTTTGTTTTAACTTTCATAGTACTAAGCGTGACGTCTAGTCCTCTGACGGCACTTGTCAACTCAATAGCGCGTGTCCGCACTGATTGCCCCCGTCAACTTGAATTACACGCGCGTTTCTCGAATTGAAACACTCCAGTCAATTAAATTTGTGTCTCGCGGCTGTTATAACAACGAATACGTGATTGTTTTAAAGTGGGAGATGCGATTCGCCCCGACGCGACGCGGTGCGACGCCCGGTATTCGTTTAATACGTAAAACGTAACTGTGTTTTATTTGTGTTTTAAGTTGATGATATGGATTTTAAATTATCACAATAATGTTACGGTATTTGATATCTTGTTTCATGAGCACAGTAATAAATAGAGATTAAGAAGGGAGAGTAAAAATCTATACTTTTTTGGTTTATCTTTTACCAAGTTTTATAATAGGGCTACATGTCGATTTTCCTTAAAATTTGTATAAAATATGATCCCTGTAATTAATACATTTTAAAAAGAATTCGCTTCTTAAGACGGGTTACGGATTATAGATAAGTGACGTTACAGTTTGCAACAAATTTGCACGCCGACTTTAGATGTAATTTATGCATTTAATTCAACGGTATTAAATTTTATTTTGTTATTAAAAAAATTAAAATGTAATACCTCTTAGAGATACATGTAAAAAGGATAAAATAAATGTTATATTAAATTTTTACTTTGAATTCTTATACAAAATATGCTAAAAATTGTTTATAACTTATTACACATTCTTAATATATTTATTTTTAATTTATAAGAATGTATTAATTTAAAAATGTATTGAAAGTTTTAATTTATTTATATTCGTTATTTTCAGTTTATTTTTTTTGTTCCAGAAGTTTAAAGCGGCGGGTGTTTGCCACAAGAAAATTTTTATGCCCGGGCATATTATACCTTCAGAGAATAAAGTCAACGAGTAAGTTTACCATATAACTGTATAGTAACAAATCAGGGCAGGTTAGTAATAAAAAAATATATGGGTATTAAAATATATATAAAAAATTAACCATGTATTTTGACACAATTCAGGTCAGTCTATATTTTAAAAAAAATTTATATACTTACGAAATATTCGTTTTATAATTATGCGAACTCGTTGGATCGAGCCACCGAAGTCCTCAATGATCGATTTCGTCGTCGATACGCAACTGCACACGTGAAGAAGTGTCGCGTAAATCAAGCGACGCTGGGCTATCGATCAATGCAAGTCGTGTTATCTTTTTGCACTCGCCGCGTGTTTTTAATTTGAAGCGTCGAATTGGCGCCATTCGTAGACCGAATATGGGTAATGTTATAAATCTCGCTAGACGCGTGGGCGATCGTTCGCTGTAGTGCAGTGGAACTCTACGGGTTCGATCGAAGCTGCTCTCATGGAGCCTATGTTCGACGCCCGAGTAACGCGCCCACGCGGACGCTTTCGGAATTTGAAAGGCATTTGTCGTTGGCCCGATGCGTCTCGCCTTACGTGTAACAGATGTCCGTGTTAATAGAAAAACAAATATTTTATTAACTCGTAAATCTACGTATTAAGATCACAGCTGAACCGAAATTAACTGAAATGTTTATCACTTTTCACCTAGTTAGTAGTTATATCTTATTGAAAGTGAATGTCAAATACCACTTTCAAAAGTTTAAAAGTAAAAAGCGCTAATTTCGATTTAAGTGACGATGTGATCGTGAATACATATCGACTGGGATGTCATGCTATTTTTCAGATAATGACCTTTTTTTTACATTAAGATTGCAAAAAAGAAAATAGAGTATATTTTTAATTCATTACAAATTACTATGAAAACATAACGAAATGACCATTGCTTATGGCCACGCCTAAGAATAATGCTATCTGTGGCAGTTTCTAAGCACTATACTTATTCGTAGGTGAATAATGAACACATTATAACATCTGCAGGGTCTAAGAGCTTTAACTATATGATTATCTCGGTCATTTGTCTAGTCTTTTGTTAGACGGTGCGCCACGTCGACGGCCGACCTCATCATAAATTACCATCGGCATTTCTCTGATAGGTGGTTCCTGTTATCGCTCTCGAGAACCTCGCATCTGTTTGTCAGTTAAGGATAGACAAATGTGCCACCCGTAACGCTACCACGGATATACAAGTTGCCGATCGAATTGTTTACACGTAGATTAGGTTTAATTGATTGCTTGAATTTTTGTACTTATTATAAATATTGTAAGTTATATATTACTTATTATAACGTCATCTGCAAATACATTTGAGTATTTAGTTTAACATTTTTGATTTTTTTGTATGTAACAGTTTAAAATGAGATTTTAGATAATCACTTTGAAATTAAAGTTTTAAAATACTACAGAGACTACGATAAACTAAAATAAATACTATTTAAACAGCTGAAACAATTTTTCTGAGTTATAGCAAAGAATGCACTCGATCGAGTTTTAAACCCTCCGTTCCTTATTAGAACGAGCTCGATAACTTTCGAGTTATGCCAATGTTATGATAGGGGGTTAAAACTTACAATGCAAATAAACTATTATATTGCTTTTATAGTTATAAATTCTTAAAAAGATAACTGCTTAAAGTTTCAATTAAATTCCATATTAAAGGCGTGTATCAATGAGCAGTCAAAAGATAAAAGCAATTCGCGGAAGGCGGTCATTACGTCGAGTAATTCCCTTAGTAGGAGCTCCGTGACCTTTCACTGAAGATCATCAGACGCGCGCCCGTAACGACGCTCGCGTGCCACGGCGCGCGCTTCCATTTATCACGGGTGTATTTTTACTTGTTTCCTTATGTCGACTGTCTACAATCATGTCGTCATTACAAACCGGCGCGTGTACCTACATATCGAACATACATTCGAACTATAAATTCCGACCACCGCCGCGCCCAATTGATTGTTCGCTTTTGGTTCATGTGATTGTAATTTAAAGTCTGTAGGGTTGCGAAAAGTGATTACCGCAACTTGTCTACACTTGGGGTGACATTGTGAAAATATTTTATTTATTAAAAATAGATGACCGAGTAGATAGATACAAGAATGTATGTTTCATGAAACTGTCTCATTTGGCGTATAGGAAGCGATATTATAAAATAAATAGAGGAGTTATCGATATTAATTTTGGAATAATATTTAGGGGTAATTTTCAGCATTTAACAGGTTTATAATTTTTTTCTATTAATATAAACATACGCTTATACCGCATATAACTACTGGTGGGTATTAAACTGAAAATGGTGTAATCGACTAATCAATGGTTGATGAACAAAAAAGTTTATATTTGTTTGAAAATTCGAATAATGCAAAATCTTTTGGAATTTCTTAAATTATAAGAATTTTTAATATTGTAATAACTTTTGGGTATACCGTTAATTAATTTCGACACTTAAGTATTTTACCAAAATATAGACACTATATGTAACGAAATAAGTGAAAGAAGAAATATTCATTGCTTTATTTATTTGTAGTGTTTTAAAATGTCAACTGATCGATGTTACGCATTCGTAACACTGGCTAATTGTATTGATTCAATATTAGTACCTTGGGTATCATCTCATTTGCGTTCGTCAAATCCGTATTCCAACTTTTTCGTCTTTATTTTTTGTTAGTGTTTCTATTAGCACAGGATTGATAGTTATTACAAGACAATGTGACAATGTATTAAGTCATTTCCATTTTAGTTTATAAACTCAAGTTCGAGTGGGAAAAACCAAATATTTTGAAACAGCTCCAGCCTAATTGCTACGATTAAATGGCGTCAATTTTACAACTATTTTTAATTACATTTTAATTACGGCGATGGTCTGGAGCTACGTCAATTCGAAAATATGTTTATATGAGGTAACACTTCGCTTTATTGCCTGTTAAATATTCCTTCGATATTAACATAATATCATGCACGCCGACTCAAAGTGTAATCAAACCCTAGTCTTGGTATTAATATTTAAGCTGCTTTAAATCTAGTAATTATTTCGTTGTATTAATCTCTTTTATAACTATGGATAGTTGTTCCTCTTGTTAAAAATTTCATGCAATCTTAGCTATCACTAATTTTCATGTCAACAAAATCATAAATCCAGCATTCATCTATTTTTTATATTTTACTTGATCTATATCATTGTACAATGTTGTCCAGTATTAGGGTTGCTCGGACGGCATATGATGGTACTTTTGTACTTTTAATGTACCGGCAACTTTGTGGCATTCAGGTCGTAAAAAATTTGCTTGTAGATGCTCCACTGAACATGATTGTACAGTTAATGAACTTTATGTCCCTTCGTAGGTTTTACTGCTGAAACTGTTTGCCTTTTTGTTTTGTTAACTTCAATTTAAATTTGTTTTTCTTTAAGTAACTTTATGGCAAATATCCAAGAAAACCGTGTTATTATGATGCGATTATTATCTGTTGTTATAATAACAATAAACTTTTAATTATAGAAATCCTTCTAAATTAATAGGTTAGACACTATCTAAACGATTATATTGATAGCTAAATCTTTGTTAGATAAATTGTTCCTAACCAAAACTTGGTTGTATTTCATTTCTAAATTAGTCCTGGATAATATAATAGTCTTTTTATGACTTCGTCCGTGGCGTAATTGTTGCCGTTGATCTTGTAACGCGGAGGTAATGGATTCGATCCCGGGCCACATGAGTACTGGAATCTGAATGGTGGTTGAGTTTTTCGAACTCATCTGTCCAGCATCTTATGTATATCATAGTCTCAATGTCAATTCGCCGCCATAACAGTATTGTGTACCGGTAGTCATACGAGAGTATTTTAGGTAAGCAAGCTTCACCATCTATGGCCTCATTATCACTTAACATCATGTGTCATTTGAGGTCAAGTGTTAGCTTATTGCCGATAAAAAAGTCATAATCACTCACAGGGATTTTTATTTTCATAAGTTAGCCCTTACTCAATATTTAGTTCTAGAATAAATGTTTGTAAAATTATTAAAAGCATATATTACATTGTAATTTTATTAATAAATATTTTGACAAGTGTTACAAGCAGTAATAATTTGTAAGCTAATATAATATAACAAAATAACTCTACATTTATTCATATTTTAGTGTGTTATCTACTATATCCACATATTTAAGAAAGAAATTAGCTATAGCCAGACTATTTCGATAATAACGTGTAATAGTAACATAGTTATTACTAGTTGTTACATCGATCCAATGTTGGTAATAACTGATATTTAGTACCGACTGTATTACAGTTTCCTTCCATTACGCAGCTGCTATATAATCAATTGGACCACACAGATTCATAATTGAGACATTGTACAATTCTATATTCCATTATATGCGGCCGCCTATATATTTAACTGTTACTGCTCTCTTTAGCTCTTATTTAATATTCACTTTGTTACGGCACGACAACCATTTATTGTAATGAAGAGAAATTTTGTTCTTCTAACAGTTATTGGTTAATATTATTTGCTTTTAGTAATATTAATAGGTATACTCATACCCGACTCTCAATTGAAACTAAGGTTTTGAAAATTTTTCCTTTACATGGTCCTGCAAAAATGCCCTAAAATTTTATTAACTATCTTGTTCCACCAAATTACATATAAATATATGTAATGCATTCAGTATTAATATTTTATAGTTAAGTTTTTTTTTCATTATTATGTTATAAACTTATAAATAATTTATATTTATTTAAAAACGAGTTCGTGTATTAGACATTGTCATAGAAAAAATGGACCTTACTATAATTAATAGTTTATTTTTGGTGCCGATATTTGAATGTCAACACAGAGATATTTCTCTTGTCGCGTTATAAAGAATAATAAAGTGATAAATAATCCGTCAGGTGTGTCACAGACCTAAAGAAATTACGAAACGCGTCGTCCGAACACTAGAACTTAATTAAATGCGGGTTATGAAAGCGTGTATCATATACAAGATTTGATTAGAGCCTGCACTTGTTTTTGATCGCCTAATCATTATTCGGGCCTCGTGTGATGCCAGTTTGGTGTAGTGGGACACATTTTTAAATTACACGTTAAGCGATGAGAAGTCATGTACCCTCTTTGCCTATGATGTCGATGATAATTTATCGTGTGGGTATTTGTTGGGTTAGTTGTAGTTAGTAAGGTTTTGTTTATGTTTAGTTACGTTAAATTAATGCATGTATAAGCTTTGGTACCTAACGTTAGAATCCCCGATAAACTTTATTTCTTATACTTGAGAAATAACTTACCTAGTCATTATTACAAATTTGAACAGGAGTATATCTCACTGTGTGATATCAAATATATATTGTAATTATCGTGGTCGCCGTGAAGTTTCGGTCTGGGTTTGACTAAAAGAAAGTACTGTTACTGTATTATTTAAAAGAAAGACATGAAATTCTCGATATTTTTCAATTTCAATTTTGTTCCGGACCGTTACATATTTTAAATCAAATAATAGTAAAATTTAAGTTTTCCTTTAGATTTTTTTTTGTCAGGAATAAAATTTAACAACCACAGTGTCAGTTTATATAAGAATATAAAACCACACTAGATCCTGCTTCACCTATATCTATCAGTATATTCAATGTTGATGTTATCATCTGCATTAATCAAGAAAATTACTCACACACGTTTCAATTAAAGTTTGGAGTATTCGGAACATAACACCATAGTTATGTGTCACTGGCGCCAGCGTTTGATGGCGTTCATTAGTTAACACGTTTAACTTGTTTATCCGCTGACGAATTTGCATCGTTGCGGTTTAGGTGGTTTTGTTTATCGCGGGGTGAACTTTCGTATATTCTATTTTGTTACACAACTTTTGTTCGTTTCTCGAAACAAAACACATTTTCCTAGTAAGATAAAATTACTTTTTTTTTGTATACAATCCTTAATTTTTTTTAAGCATGCGGCAGTATAACATGTAAATTGTTAACAATATTTATTGGGAATCATTTTAGTGAAATTTGGGTAGAGTTACTGACTTAAATGATATATTGAGTTATTTTCACTGTTACCATTTCTTATCAAGAGAATAAAGATTTTTTATTAAACATCTTATTTTTAACATTACTAGCATTTATTTAAAATAATAAGGTGCATAACTCATTTTTAGTTGTGTAGCACAAGTTATTTTAAAATCTAGCCTTATTAAGGAAGCGTAGCTTGCACGTTGAGTTTGAAATTGCAACTAATAAAAGCCATATTTGTCCATGTCGTTTGACCGCAAATAATCTTTTATTCTCGGAAAAAATTGTAATTGAGATTTTAGCTGTGCGTGGTTTTCTCAGTGCTGGCTGAGTCATTGTATTAAAATGGAATTCTTAAATGAGGACATCCACTGGAGGCGAACAAGTAATAGTTTTAGATGCGGTGTTCGTGTGTGTCATAAGTTTTGTAGGTAAACGTATTTTGACTACAACGGAATTTAAATAACGTCACATACGGATTGTTTTACTTTTATTAGTACATATAGTTTCTTTAATAAACATTAGTAAGTCGTCTAGCATTAATTACTCTTAACTTTACTTAATCGAATACATTTAGATCTCTCTAGCTAAGAAAATAAATTCATAATAAGCGGCAAATAATCACATAGTTCACACAACAGTAGTACTTGATTTAGTAAGTAATGCCGGAGATATTAGAGATGTTTTTGTTTCCATTAGTTTGTAGTGACCTTACATTACTTTTTGATAATAATAATGGTAAATACTAGATTGTTGAAAAACATCAAATTAATAAAATTTTGAGCTGTATTTGGTATTACCTACATTAATTTACTTTTTAATCACCTTTCATTAGGTAGTTGCTCTGTGTATAAATATTTGATGTTTTTAAATTATTATGGACTAAATTTAAGGATAAGTTAAAGATGTGTTTTTATGCTTCAATATTATTAACAGTTACGTTCATGACTAACGAAAAGGGTTACAAAAAATATCATTGAATCATTCAATTATCGAGGCGAGGGAAGCAATTAACACTTCTCAAATTAATTCTACCTTGATGATATCACGGATCATCGCTCCACTGGATTATTTTAACGCGCCTAATGGATTTAATGAAGTGTTTATGTTGTGACTTCGTGTTTGCAAGCGTTAGGTTGATGGACCTTAATGTTCGCTTGATGTACTAGTACTATGATCAACATTCTTGGGTACACCTTTAGTTCGACGACTAAATATTATGAATTAAAGAATTAATTATATGTCTCATACCAATTCTTTTTTAATTTTGTTTAAGTTTAATTTCACATTGAGGCTTTTTTAATAATCATTTTTGAAGTTGTGTTTGGAACAACTGTTTCTTTCAATCTATCTTTCTTTTTTCTAAATAAATCACTGTTATTTTTAACTTGTTTTACTTGGTTTCTTCATGATACTTTAGCGTGCTATGCATATATTTTTAATCATCCTGAATAACTATTAGAATTTATTTTGTTAAATTAAAAATGTTTTCAAGATGTGGCTGGTATGAAAAAATATTTAGTTACTACATATATTAAATATATTAAAAGTTATTCTTTCCTGTGTTGGTAACTTCAAGTTTGTTTTTTCGCAAATGTTTTCAGAATTGGGTTTCTCAAGATACCCTTGTTTTTATTTATAATATCAATACACTGTCTAATATCAATGAAAATATAAATACGCTGTTTTGTTATAAGATTTATATTATAAGAGTTGATTTTTTTCTTATAACATATCTAACAACAAATGTGGCTATACAGTTGACGTTTGAGTACCTTTTAGTCTAAAGCTGTATTCATTATTCAATTGGTCCTTGATGTTAAGGAAGTATGTATATATTATAGTCGGTGTTTCACCTTTGACCCGTACGCCTGATCTACATGTCAGAATCAGGCGGGTCGCATGGGAACCTCCTTTCGTTTTATCTCGCGTTGTATCGAAATGTCGCCTATTATCTCGGCTTCGAGCACTTTCGGCGCTTGTTACGTACCGATACGTTACGAGTTGTGTGTTTGTACAATGATCGATGCCTTCACCGCTTTGGTTGTGAGGTCCAGTTTGGAAAACTTAGCAATTAAGAAATTGACATAATCAATACTTTAAAGACACGCAGTTTAATGTTTTCTTAAAAAAAGTTACGAGATATGTACGTAATACCTTAAAAATTAACCTAAAAATAATGCGTGCTTGTTTAATTTTATGCATAATAAGTTTTGAGATGAAAGTCACGAAAAGTGATTCGTCATAGGCAAGCAAAAAATAAAGATGTGTCGTTCACCAAGTAGATGGTCCGTCCGACTGAAGAATCCGGAAACGAAAAGCAATAAGCTTTATATAACTGCTTAAATTACCAGTCGGAATCCGAAGAAAAAGATTCGTATATTTGAAGACAACAGTCTATTATAACCACGATCTTCAACTAAGAAGGAGAACGACCAGAAAAAAAGTCGCACACTTTATTTATTCACTGTCATAATTTAAATAATTTTTATTCATTGAATTAAAAATGTTTTTATATTTTAAAAGAAAGGAATAGAAATGAATACACTGATTATAGTAAGAGATAAAGCGCAATGGGCGATCTTACGACAAAAAGCAGTTTTTAAAAGTTGTCCAGTTTTTTTTTGACATTTTTACAAAACAGATATAAGCAAAGATCAACCTATTGTTAAATAAATTAATTATCGCAATCGAATCATTGGGTTTTATTCTAAAACACAAAATTTCTAAATGTACGGGAGGATTATGGTTAACTACTACTGTAATCGCGGATATAAGTACTTTTTTATTTAAGAAGCCAAAAAATCTATAATAAAACTATCGTTTCCATAGTATGTTTATATAAACATTAATACAAGTTTTGTAAACCTTTCGCAATATATCGAAACATTAGTTATCGTTTATAAGAATATGTTTTCCAGTGAAATTAACTTTAGTAATTAAATTGCATAGCAATTATGAGATTTTGCGCTTTAATTACACACTTATCATAATTAACATGAATAGCAGCCTTGTAAACTTGATGTTTAATGCATTTCATAATATCTTATATTAAATTTTAATATCGCATTTTTAATGTTTTAATTATAAATGTCAAAACGTTTGTTTCTATAGACAGATTATCGTCGATAATTTTGTTAATGAAATATTTGAAATCACTTTCTTAATTGTATTACATTTAGAAGCTTGTAACTGTATAAGAAAATAATAAACGTACTGAGGTAATACTCTCGTTACAGCTGATATATAGTTGCAAACGCGCAAATATTGCTCGGCGGACGTGTTTGAACCTACCTAAAGGTAGAGCGGTTAACAACAATTGCAGCGGTGCCATCCCGCCGAGATAAATTTCCGAGTGCGCATGCGCTCTGCAGTTGGTACCGCATGAAAAATGCCCGGCTTATAACTGGGGAGCGATCCACCGCTCTGATAACACCGCTAGATATAAATTATTACCACAAACGCATGACTCCACTAAAATTAAATAAGAAAACATGTAATTCACGGCGGTTCGATCGGCCGTGTGCGTTATAAAGTATATAATTTTGACAGATTTTAAAAATAACGACATCCGTGTGCGCCGGGAAATGTTTAAAATGAGTTTTGCTCCTAGTCACTCAGGACTCATATTTAAACGGTCATGTCGTTAAATGAAGACAATTCTAGTTATTTCTAAATAAAATTATTACAAGTATAAGAGTGAAATTAGATAAGCACCATTCGAAAATACTGTATTTATGTCTATTTCAATGAAGTAATATTTTCATTTTAACTCTTCTTTTTTTTAATAGGTGAAACGAATATTTGGTGTCTGTATGAATTATCTAAAACAATGATTCTCAACCTTTCCTTGTCGGGGCATACTTTTAAAGGTTCCAAAATTTATCGGGACACGGTGAAAAAGTTGACTTGTAAAGTTAAGTTTCCTCTTATATACCGTGTAACACAGTCTGTGGTAATTATTGAAATTATATATTTTTTAAGAATGTTATATAAAATTTCACTGAACAGAAAAGTGCCGTGGTTGAGAATCACTGGTCTAGAAGATTAAAAATCTGAAATCGTCCTCTAATTAATCCATGGTCATCCATGCGTGGACTTCAATGAAGGCTATAAAATATTTCCGATTTGGTCGATAAAACATTTTTTATATTAAGTAATGTGCTTTCCGAAGTGGTTATAGTCACGCTACACTTAATGCAATGTAGTTATGGATTCATTTTATAGTTATTGTGTGGTACAGCCTTTACCGTGTTAATTTTATGATAACTGAATTATACTTTGTCGGTATTAATTTTTTAAAGCTAACACAAGTTTGTATCTGATTTTTAGCTTTATTACTACCAATTCTTTGTAAATGCGTTTTAAAACAACATTTATATTCTTTGTATAATATTTTCTGTCGGCTATTTGCATAGCTCAATTGTATTTAATGATCAAGTATATATAACAATGTACATAATGTAGTTAGTCAATCTTTACATAATTATAATAGTGAAGCCGCCTTAAGCAATATATATTCCTTGAACTTAGTTGAATCGTGACTGTGTGCATAATTAAATTGTTTACTGCCCGGCGCCATGCGTCGCGGTTTGTTTCTCACTGTAAATCTCATTGGAGTACAGAATAATACGAATGCGATGTCTAATTAAAGGCTATTTTATTTACTATTTCATGGACATTAATAAATTTGCAAAATTATGAAATATGAAGTGCGGTTCCTATTATCATAAATAAAATGTAAATAAATGTATCAAAATACTCGCTGAGGTGATAATAGCATTCTACGAACAAATTAGTTTTTTTGTTATTATTTTTATAATGGTATTGTCTGAAATAAGACTTAGGAACCAACTCGTGCTTTATACAGTTTAAACTAAGTAAAGAAAATTAAAAACAGGAGCTTATAAATAAAGAAATGGTTAAGACCACCCTTGTAAGTTATGTCAGGATAACATTCCGACAACGTGAGCACGGGCAACGCTGGCGCCATCGAGCGGCGACTCTTGTGATGCAGT
Organism: Pharmacophagus antenor; assembly: GCA_018245475.1. NCBI lineage: Eukaryota > Metazoa > Arthropoda > Insecta > Lepidoptera > Papilionidae > Pharmacophagus > Pharmacophagus antenor. Next base: position 3,535 of record DWQX01001403.1, on the reverse strand, counting down.
AGTTATGATAGAAACAAACATATTTCACGAATGCCGTCCCCTACCTACGGTCGGCAGAAATGCCTTGTAAATATCGATACGCCCACAGACCGTGCGGTTTTAAGTGTAAAAAATTCGATTAAAGCATGGCGACACGCTGCGCTCGGTATATGATAATATTTCATTTCGTTCGTGACAAGCAGAACGTGAATTTTTACATTTTTGTAAAAATTTAATTAAATGTTACTGCGGAATAACTGTGACGTATCATTTTACATCGACGCCGTGGTCTTTATGATTACAGTTTACATTAACTGAGAGAGGTTGTACGCGAAGTCTGGAATGCGATAAAACTACAATGCAAACTAATTTTTATTATTGTTTCCTCACTATAGGTGTGCATATACTTTTATAGCTTTACGTTACTTCTGAAAAGTATCTTATATTTAATAAAATTTTGTGTAATACTATTACGTTCATGTAAGTGCAAGATAAACTTTTGAAGTTTTTTCAATATTTTTTTCTAATTAGATAAAGGAATAATTTTAAAAGGGTTAGAATTTATGCCAAGATTTGGTGTATATTAAAAGGAAATGATGGAAAGCATGAAATAAACGCCTAAGGCGTGTATTATTTATTCGTAGACAAAAAAAAGTATGAATTAAGATTTTAGCTTCTAAAAATAATTTGCAACTATCCTTAAAACTACATGATTTGATCTTAATTTAATGCTATTATAACATAACGTAATATCCCCTTTTTTAAGGATATTACGAAAGCTATAAAGTATGAGTTTTTTTTTTACAGATTCATGAATGCTGTTGACCAATGTTTAGAAACAGTCGACGACGGTGAGTATATTTTACTACAATTGCACTAATGGCTACTTTAAAACATTGTAAAATAGAATTGACATGATTATAGTTAAAACTGGCTCTTGTTTTCGCTTTGCTTAGTAAACTACGCAGTAGAAGGTCTTTCAGAACACTATGTACACTGTTTTCTATTTTATTCGATCCATTTGCCCATACTTGCATTTAAATTTCAGTTTCAGTGATACTCATGACCGCTGTCTCCGACCTATGAATAATTCCTTTCTACATATTCCTTTCTGGTGCAAAAGCTTCTTATACAGTTCCTTTACTACACAATCAGTGAAGCTTTGGAACGCAATACCGCCCATATGCGAAAAGTACGCAGTAAGCCTTTACTTAAGCGTACGCTCTGGGAGTAATTCTTAAATATGTCATTGACAAATCTCTGAAGTTAATTCAGTTATTATTACTTGTAATACCAATTTTTTATTATCTAATATTATTTACGCGTCGTTTTCTGTAAACAATGTGTTTACGTAGATTTAATTCACGGTATTAGTAAAGCGTGGGTAAAACGCTTGCGGTCGAGGTGTTAATGCATGCTCATTGCCTAATTGTATTTCTTTTCGAGATCGCCATTAAAGTATCGTGAGCGTTGTATATATGGATACATAACATCTACTAAATGTTTGCCAGTATAATCATAGGACAGATATTGCAAATGTAAAAAAATAACATTTGTAATTGTATCTGCGCGATTACTATTTAAATATTTGTCGGCTGTTCGTTATGGCAGCTATTTTGGGAACCGGATTTAAGTGTTTTTTTTTATTAATTTTGGAGTTATTAATAATATTGTATTGTTCAAAACGACTAGCCTTGAAGTGAATAATTAACATTTTTATATAATATAATTATATATTCTGTTGAGACATGAGTTAAAGTTAAACATAAGTTGCCATAACTAGATGCTGCAAGACTCGTTGAAGAAAAACCAAAAAATGTTATAATTGCAGAGGTGAATTTTATGATTAAATTAACGGAATTATAACTAAGGGAACATACGTATTGTAAAAAGCGTACTTAGTTCATTAATTGTTAAAATTTGATTTACTTTCTATTGTTATAAATATATCTAATGTTCATAATAAAAGATAATTTTTTTTGTTAAGTTTATATGTCGAATTACGTCATATATCGCAGCGTGAAGTAATTAAGTTGATGCGTCAACGGTTTATACTGAGATCTTATCATTGTCATTGCCCACAACATTTTATTTCAATTAAACATTTCTTTGATTATAACGAGAAATCAATCGTGTTCTTACTTGCACTGAACTTTGCTTGCTCTAACAAATAAATTCTGACACTCGTTTCTAAAAAGGTATAGAGGGGAGAGGAAGGTCCGTTAAAGCTGGATCGTTGGAAAGTACAGCAATCAAAGCGGCCCGGGCCACACGTCCGAGTTTATCGGCAGCTACACTTTTAATTACAGTGACACAAATCGAAGTTATCGGCTGACTTCTCACGGTGCCGAACTCAATATACCGAATGTTCATTAAGTTCTAATTACGATTGGTTGCCCTTGTTTGTCTTGACCAACGGAACTAGCTTTTATTAGATTACGTGGGTAGTTTTCAATTAATTGTGAGCATACTAGTATCTGTCGGCATTTCCATTGGTAACGGCAGGTTATCGGTGTCGTATAGTGGATTGAGTGAGACGTATATTATACGCGACTGGTTCTCATAGCCTGGCGACAGTGTTTTTTTATGAAAATGAACTGATCCATTTGATGTGATTCATTTAGGTAAAATAATATTTTGCTGTAATGGTTACAGATTCTATCCTCGTAAATTACTTTTAAAATTAATTTTCGTTGTTTTCTTCCACTACCACAAGATGATAATGAGTATTTACCTAAAACAGTAATTAAAACTAAAGATAAATTTTGATGCTATGTGTAACTGTTTTAATATTTTGTTAATTATATTAGTTATATAATTTAGTTGACGTTCATGTTTTACTAATGTAATTCTATTGTGATAGTGACCGCTTTGTAAGTAAAAGTAAGCAAGGCGTTTGTGCCCCACCGTGGCGCTATGACGCAACGATATTCATATTTCACGCGCTATCGCGCTGAGAATCGCGCTCGTGTCTTGATTTACTCGATATCGCATGCGCAGGGAGCAAACCAACACTTGCTACCGTTTACACCGCCGAGGGTGGGCTAAGAGATACATTTTTAAAGATAACCTTATAAACAAAACATTATATAACATTTCCATACATGTATTAGCTAAACCTTACAAACATCATCTTAGAATATATGTACTATCCATATTCACGACTATATATATCATCGTATGATATATATAGTCGTGAATATGAATGGTATATATAATTGGTTGAACGGTACTAATAGAACAACCATGCGTGCCGTATAAACTTCTGTAGCTATGAAAATACATGGAACACTCAGAAAGTTTTGCGATACTAAAAAAAATGTTCTTTAGGTAAATATATTTCTATTACATCTTTTCACAGTACTCTTTACCAGCCTTTATACAGAGTTTCAAGCGTCTGGACCAGTTTTTCGGAACACTTTTTCCAGTCCACCGCAAACACCTCGTTTACAGCCTTTTTTTTTTTTTGTTTGCGCGGAGTAAAATGCATTGCTGCACCATACCCCCCCGTGGGAAGGGGGGCGTGTGTGGGGCTACCGGCGCCCTGAAAAGGGCA
>DWQX01001402.1:0-28357 GCA_018245475.1 Pharmacophagus antenor | reverse complement strand
GTCATATGACTTGGGAACTTCCATTTATTTCTCATTTGTTTAATGATATTTTTGTCATTTCATATAACCTATCATATTACGTTAATAACTTTATACACATGACTTTGTTCTTCAGTACGATTTTTTTGTTATGTAAATAGTTGCGTAATATAAAAACTATTTTGTGAACATTTCTAATCGATGTTGTTATTGTGTATGAATCATATGAGAATTGACAATACTTAGTACATATTAAAAACTGGTCATTTAAGTTTCTGTTGACTTATATTATACTATATTTGTTACGCGGCTTTGTGCTTTTTTCTTGCGTCCCGTCGAGCTTCGTTTGGCGGATGTGGCTTAAGCTCCCTGCAGTCCAACTAGAAAAAGATAATATGATAAATTCAAATTATACTTTATTTTATTAGTCCATTACTGGCGCTTTTCAATGGTCTAATGATTTTAACGTCGGTTTTTAACCAAAAGTATATGAAATTAGTCTGAAATTAAGTAAGCTAAGTATTTACTTAGCCATAAATACTGTTCCAAAAATTTTGTATTAAAATATTTCGAAATTGGAATGTCATTGCAAATATGTTTTGATGTAACATTACCAGGCTTCATTCTTCTAGAAAACCCTAACTTGATGGCATTCATCCAAGAAGTCATCACGGAGTGGGGCGTCAAAGAAAATTGAGTCGCTGTTTTAGCTCTGCATAAGTGCACTAAAACGCCGAGCGAGATATCTGTTACAATCGCTTGGAATATCAATGAAATTCGTGTACCGTACTATCAAAAGGTTCAGTGAGATGTCGATGACAGACCCAGGAACGGCAGCCCGCGGTATTCCAGGACGCCAATGGTGATCAAAGCTGTTGCTGAGCGATTCCGAACAAATCCTATCCGCAAGCAGAAAATCTTGTCTACGGAGATGAAAATTCCACTAAGAACCATCTCTCACAAAATTAAAGAACACCTTAGACTTGCCGCTTATCGACGAAGTACGGGACATCGCTTGACAGCAGCTTTACGAAACAAAAGACCAACCAGAGCGATAAAACTGTTTCAACAGCGAGCTAAAGACGGGTACCGGACAATCCTGTTTTCCGATAAGAAAATTTTCACGGTAGAAAAGAAATATAACCGTCAAAATAAAAGGCTCTATGCTCACAGCTCTAAGGCTTCGGAAAAGGGATAGAGGCCATCACCCGGCATCAGTCTTTATTTGGTGGGGCGTATTGTACGAAAGGTTCACTGAGCTCCATTTTTGCCAAAATGGCAAACTTCCAGAGTGACATTTTGGTGCCTGTTGTGATGCAACTCACTCAAACAATCTTTTCCAATGAGCATTGGATTTTTCAATAGGACTCGGCCCCGGCACATAAAGCACGAATCACTCAACAATGGCTAAAAGATAATTTGCCGGGTTTAATCGCGTGTGGAGATTGGCCCTCGAGAAGTTCAGACCTCAACCCTCTGGATTACCGACTTTTTAGAGAAGAAAGCCTGCTCTAAACTTCTCCGCAATATGGAGTTGATGAAACGTGATTTAGTGGCAGCAGCCGCTTCGATACCTCTGGAGATGGTGCGTGTGGCGATAGAGTAGTGGCCAGATTGATTGAAGATGTGTGTGAAGGCTAAAGGGGGTCATTTTGAGTAAATTATTTATTCGTTCCTTTAAATAGTTAGTAAAGAATAACTGTGTTGTATTTCATTACTTTTTGTTAATTTATTTTGGAAATAGACGTGTTTTAGGTAGGGACAGACTATATGGCAAGACTAGTTATTAATGTTTGTCATTAAAGTATTACATCATTAAATCTGTTGATCATTTTTCTATGGTTCATTTATACTGCTGAATGTCCAGTCAAAACAAGTGGGTGTAATTATTATTTACGATTACTGTCGAATAATTTAATTTTTACGATATTACGGTCTCGAGAAAGCTATAGCAGGCGTAATCATAGGGTTAATGAAATTAGTAACTTATTGTTCACCTAATGGTTTTGTTTGTTGCATTTGCTACAATTTGTCTTATTGCTTAAAAATGTTTCAAATCATATATTAAAAATAAATAAATTGAAAATCGATAAACTGTTATTACACGTTTTGGATATATTTTACAGGCAAATAGGTTGAATAAAATTGTAGTAAAGAAAGAATATTATTACATATGTCTCTGTTTTCGTAATTAACGTTTAACAAACTGAAAAGCACGAATTAAGAAGTTAATCGGTACACCGCGTAATAGTTAATAAAAGTTTACTCAATACTTACTAGTGTTTCGTCATCCGGCACTCGAGACAACAAGTCCAGTACCTCGTTGTTAGGTATCGTGTGTGGTCGAAGTATTTTCCTTGTGAATTTGTTAATACCTGTTAGTTACAGACACAAGTTTCTTTATTGTTCATACGAAACGAAATAATATTTTATAGTCATAACAATCGAATATGAGTCGTTTTAAAAATCATACATCAAAAATCATCCGTATTATAGAAAAATAAAGAAAATTTGACAATAAATTCATAGAATAACAATTGAAAGATGTACTAGGCGGAATAGTTAAATTGTTACATGACGTTTTTTATGGACTTTTTTTACTTCTCCGATACATGTATGAATTTAATAAAATTAACTTAGAAGAATATGTACTTTAAATATTTTTTAAAATTTTGAACTAGAGAACACTTTTTTACAAATATAGAATATATTTTTTTCAAGTTTAAAACAAGACACCGAGGCGCCCGGTCGAATATTATGTTAGTTTGTCTGATTAAGTACACTAGATGGCTCTATCGCAAAACTTTCAATTTAAGATTTTATGCATGTAATACAATTGTTCGATAGAAAGTTCGGTAAGCAGTACTAAATTCGCCGGGTTAGCTAATGTATGATAAAACCTTTATTTGCCAATGAATGTAAATTTCATTAAGTAATCTTTATTCTCTTAAAGTGTAATTATTATTGTCTATAAATACAATTAATACTTGCTGTATGCAATTGCAATGCAAACTTATGTGTCTATAAGTAGCTTGAGATAGTAATATGAAGGTATATAGTATCCAAAGAAAGTAATTAATCGATTTTAGGAGTTTTATTATCTTTATTTTATGTTCATAATACTACTGATACTACAATTTTGGTAGTTATAAAATTAGGATATATTCATTAACATCAAGAAAAAAGTTAAGTAAATAATATATAATCATTAACATTTCAATTATGTATGTACTCACCCCATGCCATCAGGAGGTATCGCAAGGGTATCATGTACAAAACTATCATCGCTCCGAACAACATCAGTATCGCTAAATAACTAAGATATGGCACAGTGAAGTTCATTAGGCTGGAACAATGAGTTTAAATAAGTTTACTCGCACTGTTCTTTTCACGCACTGTTTGTTTAAATGAATAGTTGACGTACTTTTTGACGGCCTCCCCTACGGAGGCTACGTAGCCGATCGCGTTCTGCACAGTCTGCGTCACCTCTTGTATCGCCTGCAATCTCTCTTTCAAAGATTTCTTCTCTTCCTGTGATTGAAAAAATAAAAAACAGTACAACTATTGGTTTAGGAGTAGTGGCGTGTTTATAGAAAATAAATTAGCAAAAAAATTTAAATTATGTCATATTAAGGCACTGCTTATCTTTACCACCGTAAAAAAATACCAAGCTATACATATAATATAACTGTAACATTGTAATCTGTACATTCAATATATTTTTAAATTTTAACTTAAATACTCTTTATAGAATAGAGGTATAGAAATAAAAACATTTTTTCTTTATCTGTCTGTTTTTTTTACTGACAATCGCGCAAAAACTACTGCACGGATTTCTATGAAACATGGCAAGAAGGTCACATATTTTATGGAATAACATTGCAGGTACTTTTTATTCTGGAAAAATTAAGGGTTCCTGCAGGACATTGGGTAAAAGATTTTCCTTATACTGAATTATCTGTGAGACTGAGAAATATTTAAAAGACTGTCTATGGATTCAATTTAGGATATTTTTTGTTCCAGAAATAGAAAACATTCCTGTTGGATTTTTACTTTTATGGTAGTACCGCCCTTGGTTAGAAGGTAGCAGCAGTTTCTATTGCAACGTGGTCATTTATGGTTTTCACTTGTCATGGAAAGGCCCAAACCTCTAAAGAGGGAACAAAGGAAAGCTTCTATTATTGTTATTTATAATTTTTTTTTATTTTATAATAAATATCAAAAGTTGTATAGCTTTAATACCAGAAAGACACTACGTAAAGCAAAAAAGGTTGTCATAGAAATATGTCCACAGATTATACAATCACCTTATCCACCTCTTCCTCGTCATCCTCCTCTGCCAGCAGGTCGTCATCATCAACGGGCGTTAGTAGAGGATTACCTCCTGCAATATTATATTATTTTTTAACATCACAAGACCAAACAAACAGTACTTTGCGAGAGTGCACTCTACCTGATAATTTAGGGCTGTCACATTGTAAAAAGTTAAAAATAGTTAAGGTTGTGTATGATGTAGATATAACATGTGTGGATGTCCCATTAATTTTACCAGATCTCTACAAATATGTTTTCATGTAACTGATAAACAATAGTAGATAGACATATAAAAGTATAGATGGTAAAATGTAGATTTATGTGACAACAGTAACACTCCCGGTGGTTTAAAGGTCCATAAGGTATAAATTCGAACTAAATTTAAAATACTTTTTTTTTTAATCAATGAAGCGACGAAGCAGGACTAAGTTCACCTTGTATTTATTGATATTCACTTCACCACAATGCTTTCATAATACAAGAAGTTAATTGTCGTTACTCCAGTAAATAGCTTCAAGATCCTTTACTGTGACACAGTAGCGTAGAAGTATAGTAGTGCCTATATTTGTCTCCCTCAGTTATTTATCGTAACTATCCAGCAAACTTATCGTCAGTGTTATCAATTATTAATTGTTACTTAATTAAATTATGAATTAATAATAGAAATATTTGTGTGTTGAACTTTTAATATAAGTTTCATTTAAAATTTTGATAATTGCTATTCCTCAAATTGGCACGATAGGATTCTTTGTACCCTGCCACACGAAGTATTAATGTTCCGACTATGTACAGCTAAAGCTGGTTATTAACATACATAGGCACAAATAAACACACAGCACACATAAACACACAGCACACATTCGTGCCATACTGTTAATGCATAAACACAACACATTCAAAACTTACTATCGAATTTTTTTTTTATTTGTTCCCATGGAAAACATCGGAAATTCTTTATTCGCACTATAAAAAGTAAAAGATTCATAAATTATGAAAATATATAATACCCAAATTGTTATAAACGTAGTTAAACATTTTTTAAAACTTAGCGACTTACAGACACGCCCATTGTTTCCGAGTGTAAATTACTACTCATCTCAAAATCAGTAAAATAATTGTTACAATATAGGCATTGTCCTTTCTTATTGACTTAGGTACTCAAAAAATTGTATTATATGCACATATTGGTAATATTATAGTAATGTGGTATTTACCAGTAAGCCTATAAATGAGCCAATTCCTCGAAAAGAAGACTAGTAGTAAAAATGGCAGCATCCACATCTGATAATAATAGCAGAACGCTAGCCACGCCAGAAGACCTAGGAACGATAGCAGTCTAGATTCCCATTCGAAACAGTCTCTGCAATGGTAAATATATATTGAGATATGTGATTATGTAACTGCAAAAATAACTGGCTATTTGTGAGATGTCTCTAATTAAATTTTTATGCCACATAACTGATGGTGTTTGAAAGGCTAGGGTTAAAGAGTACTAGCTTGGCTAGCTATCACCATCATAACGTATATTAATCACCATAATAGCATAGCTGCAACATGGGGTTGTAACACAAAGTAAAGATTAGCGAGGAAACTACCAACTTATGCATCATTATCATTCAACACCAAGTGAAGTTGAGGTCAAGTACTCAATTGTATATAAATAAGGAGTGGTTAGATTTTTTTTTCGATATTAAAACAATCATCGCCCTGCAATATTGTATATTAAGAACATTTTTCATTGTGAAAACACCGCTTAACAGCATGGTTTGCTTTTTCTTGAACAAATATATAAAAATATGAAATGCCATCTGACTATTAAAATTTTCGACTATTGCCTATTTGTATAATTTATATGACATCTGTCAAATAGCTTATGTATTTTACGATAATGTGAGAAATATTCGCACGGTAGAGCTAGATATACTTCATGTAGATAGACCTATATATATACGAGTAAAATCATATAAAAGACTCACTGCAAAATTTTGCCAACTTCAATGAACCACATTATAATTGCTTTCAGTCTCATCACGTTGCGTATGAACAGTTGCCTCTTGAATTTCGATTCTTGGTGCATGTACTTCGGTTCCTTAGGATTTACCACCCTGATTGCCGCTTTCAGCTTCAAAAGAGAAATTAAATATAGCAATAAATAATTTTCTTTCCCAAAGCAGTATTACAGCGCTTTCTATATTATTTGATTGACTGTTGTTTTCTAGAGTTATTGTGAGAAGTTTGGAAATCAAATTCTGGTTCGGATTCTCTTCATCCAAGTTCTAAGAGGTAAACACGCTGTACGTCATGGAACTTGTATTGCTTAAAATTTTATTTGAAAACTCAAATGTATTTTTTTATGTCGATTATGTTAGTATAATATAGTGTTGTTGCAACATCATAATCTATACTATGATGTCACGTCATGCGCCACAAAATGTCGAATCTTAAAAGCACTTGTGACGATTAGATTAGGTAAATTTAACCATCCGAGACCGTTTCATGATATCTCTAAATTAATATTGCACACACGGTTATGTAACTGGTCTCTAATAGGCTAATATATATAAACCCTAATACTTCAAGTTATTTGTCGGCATTGGATATTCTTTTTCTATCATCCAGTAATATTAACTATAGTATAGGTAATTAATATACGTATATTTCTTATTTGAATCATAGTCAGCAAAATTTTCGCTCACCGGATTCCATACGACCATCATCTCCAGCAGTATCTGCGGATAGTTCCCCTTCGCCCGCGCCCTCATCTTCTTGTCTTTAAGCGCGAACCACCTCTTCTCCCCATTTCTTATGTTCAACAGCGGCACCGCCAGCTTGCCCAAGAACTCTACTTTATGGTCGTGATCCTCGTCGTACACCGTTAGTTCTAATACCGATGAGATGTCTTTTACCGTACTACATGAATTAAAAGTAAAAAAAAATGTAAATTTGTTAATAACATTATTATCTGATTGCATAACAGTTCAAGCAGTAACAGCTCAGTTGAAAGTGTGGTGAAATATAATATAAATAATATAATATAAATATACTGTCTTCAGTGTTCCCGTCCGATTACATAGGCATTTCCAAGAGTACACAGAATAGGCTGCCCGTAAATTTGTGCCCGTTATCTCTTAAAACCACGTCATCACTTGAGACCAGGGGAGATTGTGGTTAAATAAAAACCTATAACACAAAAAAACTCAGAATAACCGGTATGAAGGCGTTCGCCCCCTTGAGTTTCTGACAAAGGGAAAATCGTTAGGAAATCTATATGTTCCACGAATACTTGTTATGGACAAGCGTCATACGTCGCCCATTCTCGCCTTGTAAGTTGCCACGGGGTTTTTCCTAGCCACAGTGACCTTATTCCCGAACACAGTAATGTTTGCATACTAGGGCTTAAACGATAATTGACGTGTTTGCTTGTCTTGTGTCTACGGGACCTGTGACTAGTATTTCTTTAGATATAATACATTTCCAGAAAAACAATCTGTCTATTACAATGAATATTCTTTAGGAATTACCTATAAAATAACCTCTTCAAATTTGTTAGATTGATCTGGATTTCTAATTAATTGAACACCTTAGGGGCATATAACAGTAATTTCATATCAGAAACGGCATTAAAATAATACATTGGTGCCAGAATAGCAATCCATTTCGAGGAACGAGCATACAAAGTTAGTATGCAGAACACCGGATCGAAGTAGTGTTGTTATAAAATCAAAAGGTGTACCTACAAGATTTTAAGCTTATTTGACAGTATTTGTGGTAAAATTATAGAAATAAATACATTCAGAAAGTATAATTTTTCGCTTTTTTAAGAAAAGTATGAGGTGCTTAAAACTTTTAGCCATGGCTGTATGTTTGTCAGTCAGGGTCTATGTTGCGGATTTTTAAGATATTTGGTATAACAGTAGATGATTACTCCAGTTAATATATAGCTATTTCAGTACGAGTGTCAAACTATCAACAATCACGGATGAACGCGCAGCGGCGAGAGACGGCTATAGTCGACAGTCAAAACCTTTCGCTTTATCTGTGAAATTGTACTGTTTACGTTTAACAAATACCATATTCCGAAGCAATGCGTAACAGCATTGTACCAGTACGTATATTCTTGAAGGTGTCGAGGAGTATGTTCAAAGAAAAATAAATAGACTTTCTAAATCGGGAAAATCTTTACCACGAGGCAGTACAACGAATATATCATAAGCACTTGTTAGATTGTTCGTACTTACAAAGTGAATATCTTCATCCAGTTGGGCGTCAGCGTCTTGTACTCCGTGTGGGTCTGCAATCGCGCGTTGCCCAGCTCCAGCACGCAGAACGGATCCGACTTTCCGCCCAAGTCCGCCGCGGCCAGGCCTTTAGCGCCGTACACCTTCACACAGAGCCAACCTACACCGCTCGAGTGCTCGTTGAGACGGTACCATGCCTATAAAGTATGAAAATGGAACAGTTCTATTTTTTATCCAACTACCCACATTTTTGTCTGATGCAAAGACCTATTCGGCTGGATTACTTTATATTAGTTGATCGCTATCACTAATTAGAGCGTGCAATTAAGTCATAATTTAATTTATAATTGTTAATAAAATGTTTTTTATTCAATGTTAGTTTTATAAATATGGTAATTTTAACAAATTTTGTATGATCAATAACAAATAAATAATCTACCCATTAAAAATCAAAAGGATTTTACAACACCAATGTGCGTATGTGTTGTATCTTTATCTGTGGAATCATAGAACGCACATATCTATTAATATTAACATATATCATTTAAAAGGTGATGGCGAGTATTCTTTGTTATAAGTGAATATAATCTTTTAAAACTTTTAATTATAATGAAATCATTTACTAGTCCTACAGCAAGTACTTAAAAATTATTTGAGTAAAACATTGAAGACGTATTGGCATTCAATGTTCTTTATTATTACAATAACAAGTAAATAATTCTTCTTGTGTTCTCTAGTTGTTGTTCAGATATAAAGGAGAAATGAGACTATGCAATATCAATGCATTTAAATCAAGAAATCATAGCATTAATATGCCTATGCTTGTGACTTATTTTAAAGTCTTCTATATAGCATTTTTTTAATATATGTTTTACTGTTCTTACATATCTTCTTTCTATGATCTCAAGGTCCCTCGGGTTCTCTCTATAGCTGGTCAGGTCTGTAATGGTCTCCGATTGCGTGGTGCCGCTGATTGTGAGCAATAGGAAAATTTGACCATTGCCATCCTCGAGCTCCTGCCATATGCTGTGTGTTTTCTCTCTTTCTAATTTAGATAAATCTATTGTACATCTGAAAATGTTCACTAAATGAATTATACAGGATGGAATTACTTAATTTACAATTGTAATATGAATCACTAAAAAAGACAAACCAGTTTAAGTTTTATTTTTCAGTTCTTCTCAGAAGTGTTCCATACTGACTATAATATTACCCATTGCCGATTTAAAATTATTATAAATATATGATTAGCATAGAATACAACAAATTATGATACTTCAATGCAATTCGGAAGATCTAGCGCGAAATTCCTAAAGCCGTTTCGATGGTATTTGAATTTTTATTTTAATATCAGGTATTAACCGCATACTTATTAAAAGTAACTAATCGGCCTATATATATATTAACTAATTTCTTATTAATTTCTTATTATATACCACAGTATTACCAACCAAAAATATGTTACACAAGATAGACTCAATGCTCAATTGGTTTTCACTGTGCAAGTAAAGCCTGCCGTTGGTAATATCCGCGTAAATGCAGTCGTAGTTGAAGAAATAAGAACGTCTTTAATTATATTTATTACTTTTAAAGGGTAATACAATCTAAATCTTGTTACGTTATTTGCGTAACGTAGCCTATGTACGAAAAAGAATTTTAAATAGTTTATACTCTACCTCGTTTTATTATATTTATTTAATTAGGAAAGTTTTAGCAGATGGTTTTATAATTGGATATATTTAATAATTTAAGATTTTCGAAATTCTTATTACTACGCCATATCACTTTACAATGAAAAGAGACATACCTACCTCCCTAAAAAGTCATCTTTCGTTTGTTTGTCCTTGTCCCACACGGTCACTTCCAATATCTGCTCCTGATCATCGTAGAGGTGTAGATCGAACTGCTCCAACCAAGACGGATGTAGCGATTTCCACACAACTTTACTTTTATATTTCTCGTTACCTAATCTAAAAATAATATACATTGAATAAAATACACGTATCAGAGTTTTGTTCGTTTGTTTATATAGTCTTTCCACTAATAAACTTTTTGGATAGTCTCATTAGAATTTCTGATTCGATTTAGTTCATCTGTTCTCTTTTTCAATAAAGCTGTCTTTCTGTTGTTTATTAGAGAAGTACTTGGTTAGATTTTAGGCGCCTTTGAGTTTGGATGTTTGGATGGTAGAAGGGTTTTTCGAATCCGCATAGTTAAATCTATTTTATTATAGCATTAGTCGAATCCGAAGTCAAATATGACATCAAGAGTATTCTGGTGAAGCACGCTTTACCAGGCCGCTTTGTAACTTTACATAATTGAAAATTCAAATCACTAATAGTTTTGCTTAGGTGCCTAATTGACGTTTTTCGAACTCATAAAACTCTCAATTCTTAATACAGATAAATATCTATAGACAAAGATATTCTCTTGTGATCTATTACCATTTTTAATCATAGACTGTGTAAGTTGTAAGTGTTGTTAACTCGATAGTACTTTTATATAAAGTTGAACTTTAATAAATACTTATTAACAGTCTACAAATTATCCCCAGGCACTTAGTTGATCAATAGTGTGTTAAAATGATGATACGCTGATTTTTGTTCGAACCTAGATGTATTTTTCATTCATTCTGAACTGATTTTTGAAGTTCATTGCAATTCTGTCACTTACGGCTATGGTTGTTGGATTCTGACAGACGCGTTTGCGTGCAATGGATGTAAATTTAGTTGAGACTCACCTAAATTTACAATACGGATCACTGGATCTGGTGTCCACGTCCATAGCTGGAAGATTCTTCGCCTCGACTAGAACTATCGTCACTACTGAGCTCCATATTTGTGCCTTCAATCTCTTATTAACGTCGCTCAATCTCGTATTTTTCAGTAGGTACTGAAATTAGATACACGAATAACATGTTACCTATTTATGAATACATAATTATTTTAATATTATTATTATTTACTGCAGTTCAATTATTATTGTTATTGACAGTTTTAAAAAATAAGAGGCAATAGTGTATAAACCCACAAGAGGCAATATTGTATAAACTCACAAGAGGCAATATTTAGGGTGTGCTACTTATACATTATATCAGTTACTCGTATTAATCACAGACAAAGTTATTAGGTAAAATTGGAGTAGACAAGGATAATCGATCGAACGGTAATCGTTGATACCAAATGAAGGTAAAAAGTACGATAATGTAAACAAAAATTTACTTCAACAATAAACTAACTAAATTGTATGGAGTAAAACAACGATTCATTGTAAACGTGCACTTTATTATTTATATCACAGATATGATCATTTGCAGTCATTACTTATTTGTAGTGGTTCTGAAATTTATTTATGTAATATATTTTTCATCAGTCTTAAAAACTCATCTCCTCTAAATCTAGATAACAAGTATTTTAGTTTTAAACAATCCTCCTTTTTTCAGCCAATATTTATTTGATACGATTGCAATTTCTCTATTTTGGCATCATTTCGTTAACTATCCAAATTTCCGAAAATTTAAATAACTCATTAGGACTTCTCGTAGTGGCACCAAATTTTATCAGTATTTCAGATGAAACGTATTCGAATAAGCAGTCTTTACGAAGCGAGTAAATACGGTTAGAAATAAAATTTTCTGTGGCGACGTAATTTCGCTCATTACCTTGAGACATTAGATGAAATGTGCCGATGGCCAAGTAATTTACTGACGATGTAGGTGAAATATTTTGATTATGTATCACGTAATCACTAATTAAATAATGCATAACATTTTACTCATTAATAAAGGTTTCCAGTTCAGATCCAACAAGAAATGAAATGAGATGCAAATAGAAAAAGAACCTAAAGTAATTCACAAGATATAGAGATTTGATAAAGATTGTATCACTTGAATAATACATCATATTGTTTACAATTGAACAAAGGATGGAATCGACAATTTTGCAATAGCGTTGATTAATAAATGAACTTTGGTATCTATTTTTAACGCGATAGTGTTCAGGTTTCACTACTTAGGCATCCTTGTATTCGCTCTAATAAACCACTGATAAAATTAACAAACGTTAAATAATACAGAATTAAAAAATATAGATGCGAAAAATTATCTCATGCCCCGCTTTTAATTATTTTTTTTTATTTAATTGTATTTTCGTTATTTCACATAAAATAGAAGTTATATCTTGCCTACCATTTAGATAAAAAAAAATCTAACATTTTAATTTATATAAAAATTATACTCAAGTACACGAAGAACTTATTATTTATTGTTTAGTTTATGTATAAAATAAATTTACAAACAGATAAATAAATAATTGATAGACATTAAAGCCCATGAATTAAACGAAACAACGTTGTTTGTTAGTCTAAAAAGATGTGTGTGTTAGTTACGAAACAAAAACATTAATTGATATCTAACAACAGAGTATTTACAAAACACAGCGCAGAAACAATTCATGCACAAGCCGCCACCGACAGTGCAAAGGCTTTCAAATCATAATACCCTATGTATCCTTTCACCCTTACTCTTGAGTCTCGGGAATCGATTCCCTATCTTCTCTATCAATTCACTGCAGCTGTTAATTCCGGTGGGAACGTCAAGTTTCTGGACCGGTGGGAGACTTCCAGCTCTTGGTCTTATCTCGCTGTTGCTGTTTGTGTAAATGGAAATGATATTACATATAGATATTGAGCTAAGAAATGTGATATTAACAAAATACTCTTAGCATAATAAATTTATAGATGTAATTCTAATTTATACCAAAACAGTAAAACGTTATGTTATTCTATAGATTTTGTTGAAGTAATGATTGAAGAAAGTTACAACAATTAATATTATTAGCCATTACTGAAATCCATATTAAATCTTATCTAACCCATATTAGTTCGCTATTAATGTTTTAAAATAATACGAATACAGTAAAATTTAAATAATAGTAAATATTGATGACCTTATAATAAAAAGTTGAGGATGTTATGATGTATGGAATAATTATATGTACACTTTTACGTTTTACATAAAATATTATTTCTTATATAAATCACAACATATTTGATTAAACCTTAAAAAAACACATTGACATGGCCGATTGATTACCATAAAAAATCTAAGGAGCACTGATTTCTTTACGTTTCTTTGTTTGTTTAATTAACCAGGAGAAATTATTTTATACCAATCAAATTAAACTAACCTCTCGTCGCAGGAAGAAAGGCACGAAAAACAAGATTCGCTGGAGCTGTCGTTTTCAAAAGCTAAATCTGAATCAGATAAACTTCTTTGAATCGTCCCATTTCTCTCGATCGTTATAAAATTTCTGCAAATCCCTTTGTGATCGTTCTCTTCGCCTTCTGGTTCGTTGATAATCACAGATGGTATGTTATTTAATAAAAGATTCTTATTCAATTTATTTTCATCACAATCCGTTGACATTTTATCGGGGTCTGTAGAGTTTTCTTCGTAAGAATCTTTCTCTTCAGACAGATGTGATATGAAGCTTGTGAGTTTAGATTTCTCTATTTTATTCTGCACTTGATCCTGGAAATCTTCCACTGTATCTTGGATCTTTCCATGAATTTTTATTAAACGATTCTTGAATCGTTCCATTGTGTTTTCAAATTCAGACATATTTACCTCGATTGTGTAAGCGTCGCTTGAATTCTAATCGAGATACACGTGTATATTATGACGCATTTGCATTTGTAAAATAATAATTCAGCTTAGTATGTATGCTCGGTCATATTTTATTAAATACCGCAATAAATAAAAAAAGTAGGTCTTAACTCAACGGCGCAATGATTTCCACTGTTCCGCTGTGGTTACTTTACCGGCTAAACTCTTACTCGGAAACATTTGTATACGATATTACGCAGGTTAATGTAAGTGAATATTTTTACATTGTTGAAAAAAATTTTCATATGATTCTAGAAAACTTTATATTCAGCTAGTTATTGTACTAATGCTGTGTATTGATATATTTGTTAAAGTATTTTCGCATAGATGCGTTATGGAAGTCATGATGTGTAATCATAACTTTACCGGGGAACTATTTATAATATCTAACAAATCATTTAGCACAAGTGGTAACGTACACAAACAGTTGAAGGAGCGAAATACTTAATTACCTACCTTGTTTATTTACTATCACTTCGTCCTTAAAAGGTCCTTTTGAAAATAGAGCTTGTGAGAAGTTTGGGGAAATAAACTGTAATATTTCGTTTTATTGTTGTTCCAAATGCCTAATTTTATTATTGTAATGACGGCGAAGTAGGTCATAATGCGACACAAATCATTACATGCCGGGACAAAAATAGTCCACTCTTAACCGATTACAGAAATGATCACTAATGAAGAATGTTCAAAGAAAAATCCAGAAGCAATATCGACATGTTCTGGCATTGTATTTACACTTAAACTTCTTACGATATTTTTATGTACAAAATTATTTTTGAACTGCCGATGGCGCCAGACTATAGCAATGTGTTTCTCTTCTGTACTAAGCAACATAGGAAACTGTTTTATTTGGAATAGTGGTACTAAAATTATATATTTTTTTTTTAATTTTAGCTACTACGAGGGTAAGGTAACATGGAACTCTGTCATGGAAATTAAAATTTATCGCCCATGAAAGGGAACAAAATGACAACTATGTAACTTCACGAGGTAGACATACGTGACGTTGCTGTTAATGAAATTAATACTCATAAATGTCGTGTTCCCGCTAAAATGAAAGTTTTCTTAAATTATCATAATCATTTATCACATAAATTTAACCGGTTATATAAAATTAGTGTAAAGAAATTTGTTCGCGTACTGTCATCGCATGGAACTCTCTTAGAGTTTGTGTAATTTGCATGATAAAAATAACGTAAGTACCACGAATATCGGTATCAAAACTTGATCCTTGATTCTTTCTTGACAGTTGACGTGCGGCCGGAAATTGGTTCACGTATGTTTTATTCTTTGTAATCCGAATATGTTAAAACAGATGTTACGCACTATTATAAACTAGTACAGTAATTATTAACATTTTCATTGTCTAACAAAGTTTAATTGTTTGCCAAATAGTGGATAAATAATATATTAAAAAAAATTGAACATAGGAAAAATTAAATTCATTATGCAATTATTTGAAAAGTTCAAGGTTCAAGAGTCAACTCTACGAAAACACAAATATATATATTTAATAGAAAATGAAAAACTTTCCAATAATAAATGAAGAAGTCTTAATTTCGGTCGAGTTTTAGATAGGTTCATATGTATTTTATTAAAGGTATCAACAACCTTTTAATGTGTCATTATCGTCAGAGTCTATAATTTGTTTAACATGTAATTTACGTAATTATCTAGCGATTGTTGGCTTTGATAAAACATAATGCGAATTAGTTTGCGGCTATTAGCGAAGACCTTGAAACTATGGTGTCAGATCGAAGATAAAATGCAGGTGACATCATGGGGGCCGCAAGGTTGCAGTGCGGTTAGTACGAATTAGAAATTTACTGCAGAATGGCTTCGAAGCAAGTAAAAGTTTGTTAAGTCGTTAATACTATTTATTAACTGCAGCATAAATTGATCCGAGGAGAAGACGACTTAGGATAAAATACCATTGGTTATGTTTTCGAAAGGAATTTTCTATTCAAGATTCATTAATGTACGTCTTACACAGTACAATATGAAGTTGAATTATTAATAGGTATAATTAAATGTTCACGTCTAGGTCTCATGCTAGATCGCTAATTAGGTCTATTACTATGAATTAAATTCGAAGTATAGACACGATCGTAAATATTAAATACTTTGTTATTATATCATCCTGTAATTAATCATTGACTATTTCCATAAGAGGAGACAAAATTAATTTTATTTATACTATTTGAAGTAGGGAGAATTGGCAATAACCTTATGTTAACTTCTTTGAAAATAATGACCTTCTCTCAACTGTCTGATATCACAAACCGTGTTTTAGTTATCAGAAGACTACGCCTTTGTGACGGCTAAAGGAAATAAAAGACCGGAAATGACGATGCTTATTGTCAATGTTATGTGGTCTTTCAATACCTAATAGGACGACAAATTTGAAATGTTATTATGCAATAAGATGTGTAATGTAAAATTTTGAAATAACAGAAAAAATTGAGTGGCGGGGAGATGAATAAAGCCAATTTTAAAAAAAGGTAAAATATTACAAATTGTTTTTGTTTTAGTTTTCTGGAAAGGTACACTGTACAAAAGGAACGTTGATTTATTTCGATGTCACAATAAAGGAGCAACCATTCTGTAGATATAATAACTATACATGAAGTAGATAATAAATTATTACAGAGTGAAAATGTTAAAAAATGGTCAAGTGCGAGTCGATCCCGAACTACATGAGGTTTCGCAACACAAACTAATAAAATCATGGTTCTTGTAAGTATTATTTTATATGTTGTTGTAGTAGTTGCAGGAAATAGAAAGACAATTCAATTTTTTACCTAATACGGTTAATGAGGTAGAGCTCGCTGACAGACGGACAAACAGACGAACGGAGTCTTTGTAAGAGTTCCGTTTGACACCCTAGTTCCCGAACGGAACATTTATAAAAAAAAACTAAATTTTTTAAAGGGATATCATGAACTACTTTTATACAAAATTCTTCTCCGTTTCACTTCGAAACCGGTTTATAGAAATTGTTAGATACCTTTTTTGTGCTTATTATCATGTTCTTCTCTTTATTGCATATATAAATACGAAAACCTTAAGTGTATAAATCGATTGTATTGGCATATACTAACGATTCAATTTCGGATACATTGATATATAATGTATATATTGGGCAGGGATATGAGTTGCATGCTTTACAAATGAATATCGTCTTCAGGAAATGGACAAACATATTATTGAAGCGCCAATTGATTTATGACAGGACACGCCGTGTCCGGGACATTATTGATGAGATAAATGTAACTAACAATAATAGAGATTCCATGTATGACCTACATTAAGTAGGTGAAAAGGAAAAGCAATACGGAATTATGACAGGATTCACTGAGCTGTGTCGGTGGCCAAAATTTGACGAAGAGAATAATGAAATTGTTTTATATTGGCCCAATTGACACATCGCATCCCCGATGCTACACTGTCACTTTTGCAAAACTCAAAAAATCAGCTAAATAATGTAATTATTGTATTTTTTTTAAATATTACAGGAACTTTATTTTTTAATAAGAAGCTAAAAGTTGACGATATGGTATAACGTACTCGTATATTCATCTTGTCTAAATTTGGAAGTATCATATGTTTTAACGACATCAAAGTTTTAAATGTATTTCTTGACTAATTGCATTTTTGATTAAGTGAGTGCAATTTGGTGCGATATTGTTCAAACTTTGACGTCCGGTGACACCACGGCGGTGTCATTTTGTTACAATTGAAAAGTAACAGCTGAATAAAAGGTTCTGCTGCCATTAAATCCAAAAACCAATAAGAACAACTTTTGTACCTTTCGTATATGTTATAATATAACACTTGGACGTTCAAATGTTTTTAATTTTACTTAGAACCTACATTCAATTATAATGGCATTTATCGCTTTATTTCAGTAGATTCAGTTCTTAAATTTTAATTTTTGATAGTTTCACTATAACAAAGTAAAATAATAATTTTCTTTTAAGTGCTTTAATCATTGTAAAAAATATTTTTTATAATATATATTTAAACTTACTTGTTTATAACGAAGATAGATAAATAGATAACCCATGAACTTTCTGGATTGAACTAGTTCCGGTAGTTCTAAGAGTAGAAATATTGTTAAAATTAAGCAAAATGAATAAAATCTAATGAGACAATATATTTAAATATTCAAATATAATACTAATATACCGATCTCTGATTAATAACTTTAAGATATTTTGTTACAATTTTTATTTTCGTAGTGTTAACACTTTCATTTTATACATGTAATTTTAACCCGAATATGCACAATATTTGGGATATTTTACTTTATTTCAACATTCAAATGCCTGTATTTCTTTAAAAATTCAACAAATAAAGCAATAAAAAAATCAAAATATGTAAAATAAGCGTGGTATTTAAACATTGGTTAAACTGTTTTCACATAACCATAGTTAATATGATGAATCGTAAAGTCCAAATATGACTAAGTTTTTAAAGCTCTCTGACGGAAACGAACAAAACAATCGCGTTGCATTAAAGAATGTAACCTTTTTTTAGTTAAAAGTGTCCTGTTTCATTGTAAGTTTTTAACTAAATTTATTCTAACTCAAACTGGAGATATATTCACATAACACTGACCGCATTCGCACTTAATCACTCATTTGGTGTTTATTTTGTTTTTACGTTTTGAGGTTACTGTTTATTTTCACACGTGCGTGCGTTCTGCAGCGCTGACAGCTGGTCACTAACTCTTGATTGCAATGAGCAATACATACAGGAATGTCGTACTGAAAAGTAATTAGAGCGCAGATATTGTTTTTATTTTGTACAATATCTTTAATACACATTAATAAACGGTGTCAAATAATCATGTCTTATTACGTATTATTAATCATCGTATTGGAACAAATCTGTCGATATTTATTTACGTACATATGTTTTCCTGTTTTTTTTTGTTGAACCCTAATTACCTCCCGTCATCGCTAAGAGATGACTAGAAGAAAAAGCGATTAGTCGTTACGCGACAATCCTACACCCATTGTAACAATTTCTTTATTTTGTAACGTTCATGAAATACAAAAATTTTTTTTGAAAAGAAATACAATAGCCATAAGATTTTATTATATATTTACCGTTTAAACGTTACGGTTCTGCATTATTTTTAATCTATAAACTTCTATCACTGCATTATATATATATTTTTTAATAATTTTTCTTTAATGGACTATTTCAGCTATAATCAAATTTTTCGAGGCGCCATAATGTAATGAGAATATTCCGAGTTAAAGACAGAATAGGTTCATTTATTTTTTATTTATTAAAAAAAATAGTCCTACGAAGGTACTACTCTTTAAAGGCCCGTGTAACTTTCATGTGACATTTCAATACATTACCATATTACACCCAAATGCAAATACAATATGTTATTATTACTGAATGTCACATAGTGTGTATATTAAAACAAAATTTTGTCAAACGAGTCAAAAGAGATCTCGTTTCTATAAATAGATTTATAAATTGCGTTTCGTTCCCTCAAATTGTCACAAAAAGATGATTAATTATTTCGACGTAAACTTTATGGCGTGTCTGTATCAAATCTGTGGATTTCGAACTAATGAAATTATTACCGACATTTCGAAAGAGCAATACAATGAAATGTGGTTGTTATGAATACAAACAAGTTACCACAAACATCACCAATAATAATTGGAATACTTTAAGCGAAATAATAATATAAATACTTAAATTGTGAAAATAATTCTCGAGAAAAAAATATGATTGTATTGGTGCTGATTGGGTTTCATTATGACGTCATGATCTAGTTCCAATGAAGTAAGGTCGAATTCTGGGTTAACTTGTATACACATTTTTTTATCGGTTATGGGCTAATATTTGACCTCGATTTCACTGGATTTTACGCGTCGCGAACGTATACATATCGCAAAGAAACAATGATGTCAATCACACTGTTAAGAAAATATTTCACGTTCGGAACAAAAAGCGATTTCAGATATTTCAGTAATGAAATCGCGAAATCAGTTTCACTTCAATGTTTGGTGAAACAAAAGAATTGCTGTTTAGTTTCATTTTTAGTGTTCCGTACCCAATAGTGATATACGGAACCCTATTACTGAGCTTCGGTCATTAGTCTGATTATATAACTGTCCGTCTGTCAGCGATTTCGAACATGGTAAAAATTTGTAATTTTCAGAGTTTGTGTACTTTTATTGCCGCTGCAATAATAATTCAACGTTACGTGATTTTATGGGTGTATGGTACGTAACCCTTCGCGGTGAGAGGCTGTTTCGCACTTGTCCATTCATTTCTTTATTTAATGTTTGGGATGATGACATCCTGAAGAATAAAAAGTAACAGTGACAACAGTGAGGGAACGAAGATGGGACATTTTTTAGTATAAATTCCGTATAAACGTAGTAATTCCGTATAAATATAATCTCCGGAAAGGGAGAGGGGCATTAGTAGTTGCGGAAAAACGATTGTAGAAAAATGATTACGGATTATACCCGATTCATCAGTACTTAATAATATTATTACTATTTTTTAATTAAAATAACATTTAAAAATATCCTCCTCAATAAATAGGAATTGTCAATAATCATCAAATGAGTAATCAAATTTTTAAACTATCGTTTCACTTATGTTTCAACTATATAAATAAAACTAGATCAAAATTAGTCAAACAGTTTAGGGATTACAATACAATAGACGGACGCGCAGTTACATAAATACATGCGATAAATTTCTTACACTTCCTGTTGAGAAGAAAAATTATAAAGTAATGTTGCCAGAAACAATGAAAAAAAAAGTTGGGAAAAGAATGGGTCCTGTAAATGTGTTAAAAGTAAATTAAAAAAAGGGATTATTTCCTAAAATTGATAATTATTTTATCCGTTACAGCATATTTAATTCAAACTACCAAACTTTAAACAAAGTTTACATCGTTTCTTTTTATTGTATTTTTTCTTTATTTGGAATAACATAAGCAATAAAGAGAAGGAAGAGAAGAGTTAACTAGATTTAGGACCATTCCCATTTCATGCGAAACTTTTATAAAGTCAAAACTGTGAGGAAAGATTTGTAGGATTTACTTTAGAACAATGGTCCGAGAGAGTGATTTTTCACAAATGTTTTGTAACTCGTATTTAAAGAGAGAAATTATTTGGAAGTCTTTTAAAAGGTTCTATTAGTTAACGAATTTTTGCATAATATTTAGTCACATTGCCCTAAAATTCGGCCTGTTAGTAATATTTACATATTACGACTTAGTGTCCAAAAGTAATGTTGAGGTGACCAACTTTTTAGTTATCTACGACGATCCTTAAGACGCCAAGGTTAAAAGAAATAGTTTATCATGTTTAAATAAAGAAAAAAATTGTTGTATGTTAACAACTGTCTTATTAATCGTGCACGCATCAGAAGTAAAACAATCATAAAATATATGATTTAAATTTTACTCATACAAAGTCGCAGACAGAAAATAGTCGATGACAGATAATAAATATTCAGTCGAGTATTCATATCGCTCGAATTATATAAAAAGCTACGGTCACATTAATAATCGATTTGTCATTCGGTTGACAGTTACGTAAATTGACGTTACAGAAAAATCTGTTCAATGAAGGAGGTTTTATATTTCGTTCTAAAATTCAACGAGTTAAATTTTTTAAGATATTTCTTTTGACAAGCTTTAATGGAGAAAGTTTAATAGAAACCAATAAATAATTCACTTAGCTGAAAACAGTATACTCCGACATAGGTTCCATATGAAATTGAAAATAAAAGAAGATAAATTATCCATTTTGCAATAATAATTTCTGTTTAATGTTAGTTGATAAGTACAATTAAAAATACTATTAAAAGTATAAGAGTATTTAGGTTCAAAATGGTTAATGTATAATGAAAGTTAGTGTATAATTAATTAGTTATTTGTTTTATGTATTAATTTTAAATTAATTTGTGAAAATAAAAATTGTACAACGTCCAAACTTTATTGAATAAATTAAGTAATGAAGATTTTATTATGTACTGAAGATGGTTATGTTTTGATCCGGTGGCAGTTAACTCATGTCTCAGTTTTCCTTATCAGCCAATGGATGCTAAATAAGTAATATATACATTTATTCCGAAAGGTAATAATTTCCATATTTTCTTTTGGTACGAACGAGTAACCCGTTTTGCATGCGAAACGTGGTTACAATGATATATCATTTCCACACGACGCGGTGTATATTGATACGTCTATACGAATAAATTCTAAGTCCTGGCCGACTGACTGACCTATATATCAACGCGTCCTAAACTGCTAGTCCTAGAGATTGGTGTAAGAGTGATACCTGTACCTAGTTTTTTTTTAAAACCAGTGAAAGTGAGTGTTAAAATTTCAATAGATCTTTTTATTGTTTGAGTCGATGGACTTGAAAATTAGTACTCACACTCAAGGAGAATAATCTTAATAATAAACAGAATAAGGTGAAGGAAAAGTAATTACGAATCTCGACTGGAAAACTGACAAATATAAAAAAAAATCTTTAAAAACATATAAAGCTAATGTAAATGAACAAAAATTATGTTTTAGTTCATTATACAAAAACCTACCGTTCGAAGAGTAACCCAAGCCGTTTTAGGTTCGTGAGTTTTTTTTTTGTGTACGGACGATAGAATCGACTTGAAATATGTAATAGGGCAATACTAATGACGTTTACTATACCTGCTCTTTGTCTTCCTGCGACTTCGGCCATAGCGTGACGTTGAGCACAATCTCGCCCATATCCTGGTTCGGCTTGTTAGGATCGCGGAGGCACAGCACTAGGTCTTGAGTGCGGCCAAGCTCTAACGCCGTAAGGTCCAGGTAGCACGAGCCCATGAAGTCATCTTGCAGACCCCAATCATAATCGAAGACCTGGAAGTTAAATTTTTTTTTTATATTTTTTTAAATTTTATTTAGCTCAGAATACAGTGGGCTTATATGCGCGCAGCATAGATTGGATTTTTAGTATTGATTTTTATATTAATCATGTTCAGAAACTATATATACTGTTTTGAGCGTTATAATAGTGTAGTACACTTTTTTGTTAATATATTTTTACAAAAGTTTATCCCTACACAAAAGTTGGTCGTAACTTAATTCTTGCTGTATGTTGAAATTATTAATGTTATGTACACAAAACAAAAGCGATTCATAGGATGAATTAGAAGTGAGTATTATCAACTGTAAATCTAAAATTATTATTCAAGACCCGTGTTTTACAGCTCACCAGCTAGTCAAGTTACTCAGTACGAATTTTACCCTTGTTTTCGTTTTGAAGTGTTACAACTTTTATATATAAACGCAAACAGAATAGTGCTAACGATTAACCCCGACCCGGTTTGCCCCTGGGCAACATTTAAGGGACGTAAACTTATGTAATTAAGACTGACTGTTGTTTTAAACGCTTACTGCGGACACCTTTCGTATCTTGGTAAAATATTTTAGCAAGGCAAAAAGCAGCCTAAAAATGTACCCTGGATTTAAACTGATTAACAAATTAAAATATAAACAAATATATATGTGACAGATAAATGTATTTCGAGCCAAAACGATTCATTATCTAAGACCGCATTTACATATATCATCGAGTGAAATCAAGGTCAAGTATTAGCCCATAACCGTTAAAAAAAATAGTATTGAGAACATATTAGTTCCAAATTTTATAGTGGTTATAAGCAGATAGTTATTAAGAATCATTTTGTGATGTGTTTTGTAAAGAAACGTACGAACAATGGCACAATATAGAACCATTGTTTGGTAATCTAATGGATGTATGTATTCTTTAGGCGCAAAACATTACGCGCGACAGAGATTAGCAACGAGAGGCTAACGTTTGATAGAGTTGTTTTTCAATATCGCGAAACGAAGAGAAAAATGTTTTTAAATTTCGCACTAAGACTTTACTAATATGTAACTCTTTAATAATTTTGATTTTAAATCATATTATACTTTCAATGCACTCATAACTGCCTCTGTGGCGCAAATGTTACCGCTTCAGTTACATGAGTACAAGAGTAGTGGAGTTTGGATGGAATATTTATTAGCTAATTCAATTTATTTTCCCGCTTTATTACATCATACAGATTCTCTCTTCGACTTATACTTGTGACATCAATATTTAAATAATAACTGTGATTGTGTTAGTGAGGATTTATTGTGAAAGTCAATTGATGTTACAATAAGGAGTAAACTGAATAGATGGCGCCACAATGGCGTTTCACTACCAAACTAACAAATATCAACAACGTGGACTCAAATGGACAGCCTACACTATGTCGCCAGTTAATGCACTTAAAGAAGAAATATTATTTAAACAACTTTTGTTTACACTTATAATTGTTATAGTACATAAGAGAAAGAACTGCCTGATGATATAGTTAGCAAATAATTTAAGTTAAATTTTAAAGTGATTATTAAAAAAAAAAGTAATAATCTGCATACCTTTAGTTGTACCGGTTGGAACGGGTCTTCGATGGGTACCGTAAAGCACTCGTCCCACACCGGGTTTAGGTCCCTGTACACTATCCTCGACTTGTGAAGGAGTCTACCCCCGGCCTTGAATTTCACGTAGGGGTCACTGGTGCCTGACAACAAACCTGGTTTTCGACCCCACAAGATGTACAATTAGATTAAGAAGCCAAAATAAACGGACATAATTAAGCTCTATTTCTACTATTTCAATTGAGATATTAATAATAATTAATCTCCGGTTAAAAAATTAACAATGAAGTTTAATAAAAACTATATAGCTTATAATCGTTTCGGTAAAATTACTTATTATTTTATATTTTTCTTTTATACAATTAAAGAATAATCTACAAAAAGATTTTACATTAAAGAAGAATACAGACTCATTAATCATTTATTGAATGATATTTATTTTCCTATTGAATATACATCATACTACATTAAAATCAAATTCTACAAAAGCAAAAGCACTAACTAAATGCAATCAAAATTGTAAGGTGCAAAATAAATGAAAAATAAATACACAATAATCGTCAAAAATTGCTTGTAAAGTTTTTTGTGTGATAGAAATTTTGTGAGTTATGGAAAATATGCATAATATATTTAGTATAAAAATTTTAAATACAAAATTACATTTAAAATATTTGTGGGACATCATTAAAATATATCTGTTTAGCTTAATACACGGCACGTTCAGCACCGAACAAGGAAATAAAAAAAAGACCTGTGCGTTCGAAAACGTAATCACGCTTGAATTTATTTTTAAACGATATCAAATTCTATATTCGTTGCTGTGCAAGGAAAGCATATTTTGTTTTTATTCAAAAAAAATCTTAATCAGGTGTTAATATCTGTATAATAGTTTTATGTGCTATAGCCATAGAGCCTCGGTGTGTGAGATAGTTTTGTGTTCAGTGATGTGCAGTGATCAATTTACCATTTTTGTCCATTGCAACTAGATTTTGGCCTCTTTTTAAATGTATCCTAAGCTGGAAGAATGCAAACTGTCTTAATTGTTGTTCCCTTAATTTTTGACCTTCGTCTGGTTCCTTAAAACGACAAACACAATGTTATATGATTACATGTCTTACATGATGTGACGAATTTAAATAGAGTAAAAAGTATTCATTAATTTTTATACAATAAAAAAAAGGTAGAGAATCAAATCAATGTAAACAAACAAATAAGATTTATACCCATAAAAAATATTTGCGTAAAGTTTGAATTATGTACGAGAAGATTATTCCAAATCGTTCTCAAATTAGCAAATGAAATATGGGCTATTAAATAAATTTCACAATTTCGAATTCTTAATGCTTCTATAGTTATATGTGAACGATAAACCAAAACCGCGCTTTCATCGTATCTTTAAGAACTGTGACGCAAAGTTCTGCTTTTTGTCTTCTCCTCGTAAGTTTAATTCAGTTTCGAAAGTTAAGTTTCTTCATAAGTACACAGTTCAGGAACGCCCTCAATATTCTGTGACGCCATTTTGGGCATATCTACACTACTGTATGTTGTTCTATGGTCTGTGGTATTTACTATTGTTAGACGTTGCCCATTACAAAGCATGATACATTATGAACTTTAACTATGAAAGTAAAACACGTTCGTCCAAATGAAATTTCCGAATAAAAGACAAATAGCAAATTTGCCTCCTTCCAGTAAATTTAATTTAAAATTAAATAACTTTTCTACGAAATGGCGGTTTTCTTTAGATAAACTGTCCTCCTGAGAGTTAGAAAATTTAAACGAAAGCTGAATAATTCTTTCCTCCTCAAGATAGAGGTCTAATTCTTGAATGTTTATTGTAGATCGCGAATTCAGTATTGGAGTGTACAATCTGGAAAATTTGTTCACTTACCAATTGTAACTCTGTGGGCACAGGTCGAGGTATATGTGCCGGAGTACCAGATGTCGACGGCGCTTGGTCGATTGATAGCTGACGCGTCGCTGACAAATCTGTTAGAAATATCAAATATGTTAGATACTTAACATATTTTTAAAATGTTACTTTACAGTGCTGTCGACATATTGAATATGTAATGTATGATTTCCTCCGCATTTCATGTTTACAAATTAAAGTAGAATGCCAAATTGGAATACGAAAGTTTTAAAGTAATTTAAAAATTTAGGCCTATTTTCTACTCCATGAGTAAGACGATCTGATATAAGGAATTTTGCAAGAAATTTAATAAAAGTGTTTCAAAAATTTATGTCCAAATTTTTTTTTTGTATTCCTTATGTTGACAGTAACTTACCGTCTCTTTTACGGAAGAGGCGCATATTTCGCCACTTCCTAACAGCGGTTTTAAGTTTCTTCATAAGTACACAGTTCAGAAACGCTCTCGATATTCTGTGGCGCCATTTTGAACACATCTACACTACACTGTCTGTTGTTATATTGTCTGTGGTATTTTCCATTGTTAAACGTTAGCCATTACAAAGCATGTTTCATTATCAACCTTAACTATGAACATAAAACACGTCCGTCCGAATGGAATGGGTATTATCTACCGCTAAACATTATCTTCCTTCCCTAATATTGGAGGTTAAAAAATAACCACAATTATTTAATTGTGGGTAGTAATAAGTGAGTGAGATCAGTAATTTATGCAGCACGGTGCGATAATCTATAAAAAAACGTAACGTAATGTAAATGTATCAGAGTAAATACAAAAGCAATATCAAAGTTCTTCAATTGTAAGGCGCACAAACGAAATTTGTTCTATGAATTGTAATAAAATATTGATCGTAAAACTATCCATTCACTCAGTAATAAAAAAAGGAGATGTGTTTGTATGAAACCAAATCGAAACACGATGAAAATGGAAAATTCCTTTTCTGGAAATAAAAATAAATTATAATGTTTGTCGATTTTGGAACGCAGCCAGAAGTGTCAAGGCCCTTTGCGTAGCTGATTATTTTGGCGGTAAAAAGGGTTAATTGTGTCATGATTTATGTTGGATTTTTGTGTATTCTTAATTAATTACATTAATTGAAAAAAGTTACTGTTATTACTAAATTATTTAATTCACAGCGAATTTTATTCTACACATCTAAAGGAATATTAAAAGTTTACATTCTAATAATTACTGTATTTCCTACCATTTAAAGATATTCAATGTATAAGTTATACTAAAAAAGGTATAATTCTGTACGTAAATACAATACATATATGTGTATGTATTTGTGACTAGTTTTGTATATACGCATATAACTCTCATTGAGGTAGACAAGAATAGCCATCGTAATTCCCGTTTGACGAAATTTATTGCGTCCCGAATATGAATTTAAGCTAAAAATATACCGAAAAAATATAACCAGTAATGGATTACTTAGACAAAGATTTGTAAGAATTTTATGTGATAGACTGGTGTGAATGAAATGTCAATTCTATGATATGGATGATAAAATAAACGAAGCAGTAACTCATCTTTGTCTGAAAACTGCACTATAACCAAGTATATACACAAATATTGTCAATATCAATTGCCATGCGAATAAAAATTAGTATGACAAAAAGAAATTTGTAATATTTATTACTCGAATAATCTATAAATTAATATAATCTATTAAAATAATAATAAGTCAAATAAATAAATCAAATACAAAAAATAAAAAAACACGAAAAGATACAAGACAAATATAAAAAAATAAAAA
>DWQX01001401.1:0-28366 GCA_018245475.1 Pharmacophagus antenor | reverse complement strand
TATATATATACACTATTAAAAGTTATTTTCTTTAAACATACATTATTTTCAAGTAAATTAAAAAAATAAATTTAAATAAAAATATATTTTTTTAAATTATATTTTTAAACTCACAAAGTAATACTAATTTTACCCCTATATGTTTATTCCATTGCCATTACTACCACACGTACTTAAACTTGAAAATAACAATTTTTGTGCAATAAATAATGTACTTATTGCTCAAAATATTATTGCTTTGTTGAATCTAATAATATATTCGATTCCATTAAGCGTATTTCTTGTTTCCATGTACAATTAATGAACTACAGTCAAATATGTTAAAAATGCACATAGACTTCTTATTTCTAACGAGTTACTTCTTTTGATTTATCTACGCGAAATGAATTAACAGGTTCCTT
The DNA here is from genome assembly GCA_018245475.1 of Pharmacophagus antenor. NCBI lineage: Eukaryota > Metazoa > Arthropoda > Insecta > Lepidoptera > Papilionidae > Pharmacophagus > Pharmacophagus antenor. Next base: position 27,965 of record DWQX01001401.1, on the reverse strand, counting down.
GTATAACAAATTATGATATAAAGTTCTCTTCTCCTCAGTATGTTTTCATTTCTAATGCTTCGAAATATTATGTATCCCTTGACTGTATTGGCTCAAAATAATAAAAAACTAAATAAATAAATAAATGGTAGTTTTTGTTGGAAAAGTGACGATATCAACTGTTTCTCTAGCCTTTTCTATATTATTCCCAATAATCTGTTCAGTCCTTTGAATATTATTAATTCTTTACTGTTGGCGATATATTTTTTTTTAAATATTATAATATGATAATATCACATATTAAGTGATTCACATGTTGTTATTTGGTGTAGGCTGTAGATGGTGAAGTATGCTGGCCCAGAACACTCAAGCTCTCATACATATATGTTTGACTGTCGGAACACAGCAATGATGTTATAGCAGAAGATTAGCATTGAGCATTGTAACTAGCCAGGCGGATATACAAAAACTTATATTACCATCCGAACTCTACTACTGAAATGGTCCGGAAATTAAACTTGGGAAATCCGTGTTATTAGGCTAGTGGTATACCACTGCACAACGGAGGTATTTCCTAGAAAGTTTTTGTGCCATAACAATAGAATCCAAACAGGTACTATACATTTAATGATTTTATCCTCTAGCGAAATTTCTATTCGTAATATTGTTCCACCCGTAAATTTTTACAGTATACCTCTGTGTCGCCACAGATCAGTCCAGAGCAAGTAACAGTATTAGTAATTAGGTGATCTAATGTTTGTTTATAATTAAACAATCAGATTTTTTAGAAAAATGTAATGTATATGTTAAGAAATATGTACTGTACTCTCTTTACTTTTTAACCTTTTTAAGACTTGGTGGCTAAGCAAATAGTCACTATTTGTAGTAACATTGCTGCATTTTACCTATTTTTTTTCTAACTTCTCTAATGACAGGGATATTAACTAATTCATAATTAAGCAAACGTTTTAACTGGTATTATTTTATTGCAGATTAAAATCTGCAAGTTCAATTTAATTGACCGTTACCACTATTCTGTTTTTAGCTTGTGTCTTTTGAAATTTTATTATTTAGGTTAGGTTTTAACCGAAAATGTTCCAATTAAAAATATAACATATTTGTAGTTTGTCAATTATGTTTATTAGTAAAGTACAAAACAGCCTTAAACTAAATTATAACAATGAACAACAATCAATAAAAAAGAAGCATTAGACTAGATAACGTTACTAAATGGGGTTAAGATTACATCATTTCCACGCAACTTGCTTTATGATAGGCGCGGGTAGGAACGCAGAAGGGCTCAAATACTTTCCGTAATGGTGGAAGTGGCTTGCGTAAGGTGTTATACCGAAAGGAATTGTTTTAGCTAAAGCTACAGGAGCAGGTGCTACTACTGGAGCCACAGCAGGTGCGATAACCGGCGCAGGTACTGCTGATGCAACAGGCCTTGCAATAGGATTAAATGGGACAGCCGGTAAAGTAGACACTGCTCTGTAAAACTGGGTGGGTCCTACTACTGGCACTGGAGGCAGAAGTGGTATAGCAGGAGCAATTTTTGGCAACACAGGTGCAATGATAGGCGCAGCTGCGGCATGGAAAGACGGCGCATACGCTGTTGCAAATGCTGCTGCAGGTGGCACTGGTGCTGGTACAGGTGCCGGTAAGACTGGTGCCGGCAAAGGTGCTGGGAACACCGGAGGAGGAGCGAACGCAGGTGCTGGTAAAACCGGCGCATGCGCAAACGTAGGGGCAGGCAGCAGTGGTGCTGGTGCTGGCACGACTGGAGTCGGTAAAGCAGGAGCAGGTAGAATCGGTGCTGATAACGGTGCTGGCAGCAGTGGCGCAGGTGCCGGTAATACTGGTGCAATAGCAGACACTGGGGGCGCTACTGCATGAATGGATCTCGCTGCGTTTGGAAAATTGTAGAATGGGGCATACCGCACAATCGGTATAGATTTCACTGTAGGTATTAGATGTCCTATTCCACTAGCATGGCAGCTAGCTATGAGTGCAGCTATACAAAAGATCTGTTAAAATAAGAAATAATATATAATTATTATTTAAAATACTTATGAAATAAAATGATTATCATTATAATTAAATAGTAATCCTTACTAATCTCAGGCCTGACATGTTCGTAAAGAATGCGACTTGGTTAGCCGAAATACAATGTGGTGTGTGATTATGAATGTGTTACAAGTCAAATATATAGTTCACACTATTGCGAACATTACGTCTATATCAGTACTCTTTGTTTTCACTTTCCTTTGATAGGACGCGTACGTGGTCAATTATGAGTCAATGCGGACTCCACCGGTTACCGAACGAGTCACACACTTGACCATCAACGGAGTGTTTATATAACTTAAAGAGGTTTGTGGGTAAGGGTTTGCGTATTAATCAAGTACAAGTAGCAATATTAAGTTGTTATGAACTACGATGACATCGCAATATAAGTTATACTTTAATAATAAAAAGCAAATTTATTATTCTTCATTCTTTTTTGATTTTGTACACACAACATTATTACCATTTTCTTTACGAGGCGTACGTGGCAGGACGGAACGCTTTAAAGGAAACTATGTATTTTAATAGGAGATTATTTCTGCACAGGTGTCTCATTAAATATCGCAAGATATTAACATTAATGAATTCCGAACAAAAAATGCTAAGGGATCTAGCGAGCAATTAGTTATTGTAATCCCGTGAGCGATTTACCTTTCCTTCGTTTGTACCTCTGCATGAGCTCTACCATGGAAACCAGCTGTTGTACTGTAAGGAATAATTTAAAAAGACTTCTGTTTCTGTTTATAGAATTAGCTTATTAACGTGTTTAATATTTCAAATAATATGAATGGATTTTTAATTTGTTATCTAGATTTATATGAAGTGAAATGTTTCGATACTAAGTGATTTATACATCACAACCTAAACCGCAGGTTCTAGACTTTTAAAATTTGGAAAGTGTGTTCATTGTAATATTTAGGCATCAAGAAGGGTTTTTTAAAATCCACATATAAGGGAGAGAAGAGGGGTTTTAAATTTCAGTGAAACTTTATGCTCTGAGTCAAATGGACTCGAAACATCTAACAAATACTGGCGAAGGGTTAATCTTAATATTAAATTAAACAATTACCAAGTCCAGAGAAGCGGGGGATAACGGCTAGTTAGACATATAAAGAAAAACAGACTCCGACTCGTCAAACATAGATATGTTATAAAATTTGTTGTGTTAAGGAAAGCGACGAATTTTATGTGCCAATAAACCGCGAATAACCATTGACCCGATTTCTAAAAGTTTTGCAGGAAGACGTGTATATATTTAGAACATGGTCAAACAGCTCTCTTAATATTGCGCATCGTCCCTAGAATAACCATATTTGAAGTGAATTTTAATGAAGTTTGTCGCAGGAATCTATTCGTATTCAACAGACGCTGTCTGATGATCTAGTGAAACGGTTTACGACCGGTAAGGAATGAATCAAAACAGTTCCATAGTGCTACAAATTTTTAAAATAAAATTTACTGTTGTAAACATTCAATTCTAATGCCAAATATATATTATATTATTACTATATTCAGTAAAATTTAATTTACCTATTTATCAACCCTTTTTAAAGATGGGGGTGGTATTACCCCCTAGTAGGCGCTGGAACTTTTCGTAGGGGCAGTAGCGGATCCTAAGGAAAATGGGGGCGTTATAACAGTCAAAGAAACGATTGCGGCTTATCTATCTTGTAAGAAATTTACTATAAAGGTATACCAAATTTTTAAATGTAATAAAAGGATTTTTTTCATTTAATGGGGAAAATAGTAATTAAAAAGTTGGGAACCTTTGTTCTAGATATTGTTAGATCCTGAACGTACCCTTTAAAGAGATCATCAAATTTTATATCAACAGGTGCCAAATACTCCTTACCTGTAAATTACTGAAATATTAGGTTTTTTTTTTTTAATTTAAGGTTATATAGCTCGTAATACAATAATTCAAAGTGACGATTTGACGATTACCTCATTGAGACCACGACATCAAGGGTAATCAAGCCCCACAGGATAAATGTTTAATTTTATTTTCATAACTGATTTAGCATTATGAACATATCAAAATCATTAATATTTACAATACGAAAACCACTATTTTATCTGTGTAGAACATTCGTTGTTAATATGTTTTACTTATTTTCTAAAAATAAATCCTGACTCATTTTCTTCACAGTATAACGTGTCTTGTCGGGTGGGATCTCACAAATTCAAAGAGTTATTTTTCTAAAAGTAATTCACTGGTAATGTTAAGAATTTTTAGCACTATTTTTATTATAGCTAACATGGAGTGAAGACTCAAGGTTAACTAACTTGACCAAACGCTACAAGAATTTTTTTATCGGTTATAGGCTTACACTTGTCAATGAGGCTGTAGTTGGAGAACCGTGTGCGCCCAGAACACTTTTGGCTCGAACATGTATGACTGCCGGAACACACTAAAGCTGTTATTGCGGCAGATTGACATTGAGGTTGGTTGCTAGCCCGGCGGTTTCAAAAAACCCTGCAGCGCAGGAATCAAATTTCGGGAATCGGGAAATCCGCGTTAAAATGCGAGCGGGTAAACCACTGCGCTGCGGATGCAATATAATTTTACGTCGAAGATTAAACAAGTAGTTTTTTAAAAACTCTCTTTTTTGCTAAAATGGTAAATAACATAGGTTTGATAGGAAATTTAATTTGAGGTGTACTTTGTAATAAAAAATTGTGTCATTTGGACTACAGAAACAATTATTACATATTTTGTATTACACTTATATTATAATTATCAAATAAAAATTCACTTAAATAAAATGTATTTGGTAATAGTTCATAATGACTTTAATTTATCTATTTCGTTATACAAAAGGTTATAGTGGTAGTATTTAATAGGCTACTAATGGAGCAGGTGCAGCTAAATATGGTGCAGCGGCGTATGGTGCGGCGTATCTGGCGAACACGGGAGCAGCTGCGGGAGCAATGACAGGCGCAGCTGAAGCGATGATCTTAGCTGCGGCGATGTATGGCGCCGGTGCTGCGACAACTGGGGCGACGGCGGTCACCAGAGGCGCTGCAACCACGCCGTTGTAGTTGCGTGCGATATACTGCGAGCTCGACGCTGTGACGATAGGAGCTGGAGCAGCCACTAGAGGAGCCGGGGCACCGACCAATGCAGCAGGGGCTACACTAGGTTTTGCAGCAGCCATAGCGACAGTAGCCAGAAACAGTACCTAGAATAATATGTTTACAATTGAAATTGTTTCATAGTTATTATCTAACCAATTTCTTCATTTGCGTATTATGTTGTTGGGTTAATCGATGACAATATGATAAAAATAGTTTATTAAGAAAATAAATAAATACCTTGAACATTTTGTTTTAGTTTTAATTGATGTCGTCGAGGGAAGAAAGTTTTGTGCAAAGTTTGAAGACAACACGTACCTTTTATACAAAGACCATTGGCAGGGTTTGCTTCTGGTTTCGTCACCAGCATTGCACGGAATCGTTTAACGCAAATGCAAAGAGGCAAATTGCAATTCAATTGAAAATTCTTTTAGAATACTTATTTGTATAGTATAACTCAGACGTGAAATTAAGAAAATTATTTATTAATCATTTTAATTTATTGGGAATAAGGTATATTTTTGGAACATAGTTTCCATTAGTGAATTCCGGTTGATATTTTGCGTTGTAACTGATAGACCTATCGTGTAGTTTGTTTGTAATTGTGTAGTTTATTCACATGTTCCGTAGATAAGTACATTACGACAAAGTATTAGAATATGTAATAAATTAAAAACTTCACTAATATTCATGACGCTTTTATCAGTTTTTCCGTACAGACATAAAGTTAATGTAATAGAGATGTCTAACAGATTTTCACAATTATTTAAATGGACAATAATTTTTTTTCCATAAAATTTACTGTGTTTTGACTTCCTCTGTGACGCAGTGGTCCGGTCCTAGGTTCGAATCCACGTCCACAACAGTAGTAGAGACCGGATAGTGGAGGGAGTTTTCAAACCTGCCTGGCTAGTTACCATCCTCAAATTCCAATCTGCCACCATAACAATATTGCAGGTATGATTGCCGGACAATCTTAACTGCAAGAGCCAGAAGTATTCGTGAAAGGTCAAGTACTAGCCCACAACCGATGAAAAATATGACAAAATCATCTTTTCAACATGTTTTCTTAATGTAGAATAGTTTTTAGATTTATTATATTCCCATATATAGATTAAATGTAAATATTTCATTTATTCATTTATGTAAATGTGCAATAGTGTCATAAATTTCGTGTCCGACATCTTTGACAAAGAATCGTGTTGATCATTTAGCGCTAGAAGAACCAACATTTTAATGTACCTCTTTATACTAACAGGAAAATTAAAAAAATGATAAAATTAAAATAAAGAATTTATAAGATAAACATTATTTTAAGGAACCAAAATATACTTCATCAAAATTATGATATGTAAAAGAGAAAAATTTTCGAACGATTGGTGCAACCGGTCATTTTCACCGATTAGTATTTTTAGTGTTAAAATTAACACATTATCGGCGGTAAAGGTATAAATAACTTTTCCGCAGACTTACGTCTATCTATTAATTGAAACACTTCATCTTTGAAATACTATATTATATCTATTTTCCGAATTTTATTATAATTCTTCTATTCATTGTTATGACATTAAGTATACGTTTTATAAAAATTGCACATTTTTAATACTTAATTAATTTTCGCCCGGTAGATATCCGGATGACGTACATGATTTTACCCGCCAATAGTGTGTTAATTCGTGTTTCAAAATGTTTATGCTTAAGACTGCAGATCACGTACGTAACATTTTATATTTAACATAAGTTACTTCAGATTTGTTATAAGTATATGAAGTATATCGTTATGTCGTTTGACGGTGTAGATTACTACGAAATGAGCTTTCTGCGACCGAGTCACCTATTTCCGTAATATGTGCTCTATAAGTGCAGTGCGCGACTTACCACGCACACATTACGTCAAACGTAAACAGAAATCAGTCATATTTAATTAACTTATAAGCTCAGTTATTGTATGGATTCTCAATGTAACAAGGTGTGTTTCATTAGAAACCAGCTTTCGCCAAGGACAGACAGAAACTTCCCTTGAAACTTCTAATTACAAGTAAACGTTCTTAACAATGAAAGAAATCTTAAGAAATAATATCTTTTGTCCGTTTTACTCTACGATAAGTAAGGAGTCGGTGTTTCATTGATTTCTGAACATTTTTGTTTTGTTTATCCTCTAAGTACTTTCGATATATATAAGGATTTGTTGAGTAATTTTTTACCACACCAGATGACGGTCTAAAAGCTTATCAAGTGCAATAAACAATTTTTCTCAATAAAAATGTAATTTAAAGTGAAGTGTTATTTTTGTATATAGTAAAAAAAAGATGTGAGTATCCATAAATAGTCCTTTTTCTCTGCCAATTTATTCAGAAAGCTAAAAAGGAGTACTTCATTAACATTTTGATCAAATGGTTAGTAGAAATGTATAGTCATTAAAATTTGATGCGCATTAAAGTTAATAAAAAATCGGCAAAATGCACCGAGCAAGGTAATGCATAACATAAAATTTAGAGCATTTCACCGTTTCGTATTCAAGACATACTGCTCTAAGTTATTTCTTATTCTACCTACTAATGTAATATAAATTTTAAGCTTTCAGATTTTTTGGATACGTTAGTCTTGCGCATACAAGACTATATCGGCCTAATTCGTGTTGCCTAATATTTATTGAAATGGCCAATATTTATGAAAGTAATTTTTTTATCGAACAATATGTTGTAAAGAAACACCTTTAAATTGGTATTAAAGACGTTTTCAAAGATCTTTTTGTATATATATTATAATTATTTACTGACCGTAAAATACTTAAATTGATGAAAAATCTTTTTTATCAAAGACATCTCTAGGTAAGTAGTAGTGAGAAGAGTTTAAAAAACTATTGTTTATGAAATCAATTATTATTTTATTAAAGTATGACAATAAATTGAAAACGAATATAATACTCTCGAAACCCACTTAATTTTTAATACAAAACTGCAAATTTCAACGAAATTAACCTAAAATTTGTTAGATATATTAAATTATATTATTTAATACTTGATTAGCCAGAGAACTTGATACCATTTTTTAAAAGTATTACAAATATTTATTTAGAAGGATGGAAAATATGTAAATTTATAATAGTTTTAGTATTTTACTTATAACCTAACATGAACATACAATGATATTTAGAAATTAATTCTTATTTTCAAAACCTGCCAGTACAGATTTATCAGGGACACATCAGTGGTAAATATTACAGATATACTGTGGAATTATCTAGCGTGTGCCTAGATCTTGTATAACTATATGTAATTATTTTACGTCGACCTAACTCTTTTTATAATTTTTGAAATTTGCTATTCTTTATAAAGTTATTAAAAATTTTTTTTTAATTATTCCATATTTAATGCCTCCGTGGCGCCGTGGTTTCCTGTTTGCCTTGTTAAGTGAAGGTTCGGAAAGGAACCCCACATGGGTAATAAAGTCTCTCTACTACCCTTATGGTTAGCCTGCCGCCTTTGCTGTACTCCGACAGTAATAAATATTAGAATATTCTATGTGAATATGCTTCACCATCTACCGTCTTACTGTCCCTTAATATCGTAAGAAATTGAGGTGTGTAAATCCAATACAAATAAAAAAATCTATGTTTTTTATTAGTTTTCAAATTTGTTTTATAAGAAATTTCTAAACGTAAAATTATTGGTATTAATCGTTTAACCGTATTGGACAAACAATTGATAAAAAACATCATAATGAAAACACAGGGTTTGTAATACATGAAAAAAAAATATTCATGTAAGTGCGGTAAATCTAATATTCTTTTAAAATTAATCGAAGAGATGGTTTGGATGTTTCCTTTGCAGGTGGAAACCGTAGTAGATGCAAATACGTCATTAGGGATTGATTGCCAGTTCCTGCCGACCTATTTCTTCTAATCAATTTTACTTCCAATGTGGCTTTAACACGTGGCGCTACATGATTCTGTTACGTAAGAAACTATTACTAATTATCTGACCGGTAAAAGAATGTATTATTGACCAAGAACTTGTGGTAATCAAATATATTACAACAATATTGGTGTGGAATTGTTTATAAATGATTTACAGCTTGCCTTGTAAAACACATCTCCCAGATTCGATTTCAGGGCCACACTAGTAATGCAGTCTGGATATGGCGATAAAGTTTCACCGAACCCATCTGGCTAGCTGCCACCATCAATATTAATCTGCCGCCATACCAACATCGCTGTGTTTTGGCAGTTATACATGTAAGAGCTAGAGCATTCCATCATCTACAGCCTCTGTCACTTCAGGTCATGTATTATTTGATAAATACGAGTAATTGAGGTCACGTGTTAGTCGATTGCCTGACTGTGTGATTGAATAGTTGATAATTTCCTCTAAAATTTTTACACAACGACTATATTTTTACGTTATTTACTAATCCACATAAAGTGTGTCATACAGCACCACATTACGCCCGTCTTTTTGAAACATAAAGATCGTGTTACAACACTACAGCCTGTCCTCAAAATGGAAACACAATGCATGCACACTACTGATTAATAGCAGAACTGGCCGTTGCAATATTATCTATACACCTTATCTGGCAGCAGAAACTTACCACGATAAATACATAATCTTTCAGTGCATAACGTTATTACCTTAAATGGACAAATATAAACTACACTCAATAAATAATACTGAAATTATGTATCAAATCATTTATTTCATACTTATTTCATAATGATGTTCTAGAGTACAGTCTTACTTAAGAGCGACAAGAGGAGTCGATGGGGCGAAGTAAGGGGCAGCCACATAAGGTGCGGCATACGGTGAAGCGTAACGGGCGTACACTGGGGCTGCAGCGGAGACGAGGGGCGCAGCTGGAGCGACGATCTTAGCTGCCGGAGCGATGTATGGCGCTGGTGCTGCGACAACTGGGGCGGCGGCGGCCACCAAAGACGCTGCAACCACGCCGTTGTAGTTGCGTGTGATGTATTGCGAGCTCGATGCTGTCACAAACGGAGCTGGAACTGCCACAAATGGAGCTGGCGCTGCTACAAGGGGAGCAGGTGCGGCAACCAATGCAGCAGGGGCTACACTGGGCTTAGCAGCAACCATTGTGATGGTGGCGAGCAAAAGTACCTGCACGTAGTAAAAAAAAAACTAGTAAAGATCCGTTTTACATTATCTATTGAAATACAATTGTATGAACTATTTCTAACCTTGAACATCTTTACTGTTTTGTTCGTTGATCTGTTTCGGGCAGATGATGCGAGTGATACAAAAAGTTTGGAGACAATAGCTTTTATACAAAAGTGCTTAGTGAGATTCACCTTGTATTCCATTTCGTCACCGTCATTGCGCGGTCTTGTAAGACGCCGAGCACGCAACGGGGACGCGTACCGTGGCTATTACGCAAACGGAGCTGGATAGACTGATAACGCTTTATCGGGTGGTTTTGTATAGATAGAATATAAAAATCATTATGTTGTTACATTAAAAACTGTTATTCTTTTCTTTACTGAAAATCGTTTTTCTTCGTAACGCAATGGTTCGATTTTATAGGTTCACTTTAGGAGCAACGTCATGTAAGTTGAATCTGAGTGGTGGTAGATTTTTTTTGAATCTGCCTGGCCAGTTACTACCTTCAATGTAACTCTGCAGTCATAAAAGCATTGCTATCATTGTATGATCTAGCGTATTCTAGGTGAGCACCATTTATCCATACCCATTATCACTTAATATTATAAATGTCAAGTGAGGATCTCAATAAAAAAAAGTCACCAAGATTTTAACGAGTATACTCGTCAGAGCGAAATGTCAATTTTCCTCATAATGACAAATATACTCAACGTGAAGATAAAAAAAAATCGCAATCGTATTATTATTAAATGAATCAACAGTAATTTTTTTCCCTAAAAAAGGCCAAATTAATGTCTTTGAAAAAACGTACATTTTAGAATATTCGTTAGTCAGGCAACCTTATTTATTTTAATTCACTATAGCTTGTATTTAATTGAAATAACAAATTCAATAACAGTTGCATATTCTATGGCAAAAGACAAAAAATAGATTTAAAAAAGTTTTTGTTCATCTCTTCAACTTTTATTTGAAATTTAAAAAATTTAATGGAAAATTAAACCATATTGACTTCTTATTGGAATATATCGAAAAAACTATTGAACTGTTTTCTGATGATTCATCAAATACGTTTCAACGAGGAAACGATTACGAGGAAAGCATTTTCCTGACTTAATACCAAGTACAAAAGCACAATCATCAATCACAATCATCGAAACTAAATTAAACAATTAAACACTTAAATTTAAAATAAATATAGTTTATCGTCAAAGATTCAAAATTGCTCTTAGATTTATGATTAAGTAAATTTGCATTATTTTATTTTATTTCATGTCTGTTAAATATTAGTTTTTATTTAGTGATGTATAAGTATGTTTTCTTTTTATATTAACATGCTCTGCCGTCTTTGCAGTATAGCTGTAATTTTCTATTCTTAATTAACGAGGTTAAATTATAACCGCAAGAAATCTTTATTCAATATTATTTTCAATTTAATAAAAAGTCTATTCAGATTCGTTAGAAACGTTAAGAGTTTATCGACGCTATTACTACTAAAATTTTCTTACTACAACACAATCCTTTTACTAATAGGTTGTGAATAAAAATGTTAAACCATTGCTTATCATCATTTCGATTGTTAAACTTCTTGACTGGCTTCATAGCGTAATGGTTTACCGCTGGCCTTGTAATGCGGAGGTCCCGGGTTCTACTCCCCAGCCCTAGGATTATGAATGACGGTAGGGTTTTACGAACCCGTTTAGGTAACATTCTCAGTGTCAATCTGCTGCTATAAAACTTTGCTATATTCCGGCAGTTATGCACGTGGGAGCCAGAAGTATTCTAGGCGAACATATTTCACCTCTACGACCTTATTGTCACTTAACATCAGGTGAAATCGAGGTCAAGTTTTTAGCTCATAACCGATAAAAAAAAAATATGTTCGTTGCTTCGTATCAGGCCTATAAAATAGATGCTTTATGCACTTTGATCTTCTAGTTTTTCTTACTAAAATTAACCACTATTCGTAAATTTTCGATTTTAAGTATATTTTAAGTTACAAAGCAGATATTGCACAAGATACCTTAACGGGTTTGGCGTCGAAACCTTAAAAAAGATGAACAGAATGCGTCTATTAACATTTCCGACATGCTTTTAATTATTGTTATTGTAATACTTCCATTACTCCATTTTTACAAGCTAAGACTTGATAGTTTCTCCTTATTCTTTTTTAAAATTATGTATATATATTTGTTGTCTTTAAAGAAATATCTGTTTATTCTGAGTTTACAGTCGAGTAGGTTACTTAACTGACTGTTGCTACTGTAGGTTAGATATGGTTTTGATGATTTATTTTATATATTGAGAATTATCGTACGCGTGATCGTACATTAATTTATTTCTGTACTTCTCGTTAATGTATGTTGTCTACCTGCTTTGTTTTGATACATATATTAATTAAAAAAAATCTCTTATTTTAATACCTATTGATAAGGAACATTGGTACAAATTCCTTTTAAATTCAAAGAATTGCGTAAAAAAATATAAATATTTATTTTCTAGTTCAGTTACATATAGAAGAAAACTACTAATCTAAAAACGATTATTTACAATGTGTACAATTGAACAAGTGGTACGTTTTGTATTCGGCTATTATTTATATCTCATAGTTTAGGTTGTCCATTACCGAGTCTGGTGAAAGGCCTTAATGTAATTGGTTCAATGTCCCTTTTCGAGCCTATTTTTGATCGGCTGGATATGGACTGAGGGTAATTTGCCACATTTTTTGCAGACATAAGTGACCTGTAAGCCTTGGTATATGCAGGGTTTCCCACAGGCCGAACTCTATGCGTAACTGGTCTAATTATAATTTTACCCCTAGGGATGAATGTATGAATATGCTTGGTTAGTTTAATTAATTTTAAAGGATGAGCTTGCTTTAATGGCGGTGGAGCTATATATGTTAGAGGTATAGGAATCACTTCAACTCTCGTTTTTACCTTGTGTGGCCTGGAAATTTGTGTTTTGCTTGTTGGTGGTTTAAAGACCGGAGGCGAAAACGGTTCCAATGGCAACTGGACAGGTGGTGGTAAATACTGTTTAAAATTCACATTCTCGTTTGAAGGTAAGGCTTGAACAAAATTGTTATCAATACTTGATGGAACCGGTGTGGTTAAATCATTTTGTTTTTCAATCGGTATTGCTTCGGTCTGTAATGTATTTTCAGTTGTACTTTCTTTTTCCTTTTTTTCTTCTGGAGCAAAAGTTGGGGATGAAGGTATAAAATCGAATGATGGAGGCGGTCCAAATGGATAAGGAGGCAGTAAAATTGTAGCGACTGGTGCAGCTGCATTTGCAGTAGCAATTGCAATCGCAACATTTGGATCAGAAGACGTATTCTGCGGCGGGTTTGTAGGATTTTGTTTCTCTGTTTGTGGTCGTTGAACAAAAACCGGATGAGCTGGCAGTAATGGTATAACAGGTGAAGCAGGTACTACGCGAATGACATTTGGAACAGACGGAAATGGTAAAACCGATGGAGGTGCGGCAACTGGTATTACTGCCGGAGATGGTGCAATGGAGACGAATGGCGGAGCTCGAGCGACAGGTGTCACAGGTGGTGGAGGTGGCGGAAAAACAGGCTCCTGAGCGCCCGGTACTGCTATTAAACGGTTGAATGTTCTTTCAAAATACTGTGAGCTCGCTGACGTAACGACCGGTGCAGGGCCGGATTGTGCCAACAAGTCTGAACTTTGAGCCAACCCACATATTGCTGACAGCAAAATAATCTGTAATAAATTATATCATGTGAATTGTTAAGTAAATATAATGAGCTAATAATATATTTATTTTTTATTTTATTTACCGTTACTAGCATGTTGGTTGCGTGCCTTTGCATGACTGCTTTTAATATTGCAATGCGGACAGTTAAAAATGATGCCTTAACTTATATATTGTTGTAACAAATTTTGCATTGTGGTGTGGCAACGATGTGGGTGTAGCGGAATACTTAATGGTTCAATGGGTAAGGACACGAACCTTGATGGCTACAAAAATCGTATTGTACCGACGTCGTAGGAATAACAATAGATAGACATGTGTACTGGGAAAGTACTGCTGTTACCAATAATGGTCGTATCCACTTAATTAGTTCAACGTTACATAACTGTAAGTAACATTCAACAATACGCAGTGGACTTAAATAACGACAAAAATAAAATTATATATTCTATTTATGTAAGTGGTAATGTATAACAATATTTACGAAATAAGTTAAGTGAATCACCTGATTCTATTAATTAATGTTTGGTTTAAATATCTAGTTAATTAAAATAGTTTAGTAAGTTAAAAGTCATATTAGGGTATTGTAAATCATCTCTAAGCTTTACATTTACTTTCGACTTAAATTATTTGCACTATTCCTAGAATACAAAAGAATTAAATATGAGGAAGAAAATTTGTCGATTTTCAATATATGAATGAGTCAATGGACCGCGCTACAATTTATTAGGACCAAATGTAGTTTATTGTGTTAAATATGTCAAATATAGTGATGTCTTTGCCCTAAAAGGAGGTCGTTGATCCGTAACGATAGTAACAGAGGTTTGTATAAAATATAAATCATATCTTCTGATCTACCTTTGATGTCATAAATTGAAAGAAGCGCTGAAACACATTACAACTTTATTGAACTGTAATGACGTATAAGGTTTCACCTTAAAACTATTTATGATGTTCTGTTATTGTATTTTTTTTGTAGATATTTCTTAAAAAAATATACCCATGAGAATATTCTCATATGTACAAAAGGTGGTAAATGATTCGAGTGATCGTAATGTCGATAGTTAGATGATATTTATGCTATATACGGTACTACATTATGTTCATCGCCTTAAAACATGGACGTGTTGGCCAGAGATTGTACTGTTACACAAGTGTAAAAAGTTGATTTACCGTACTAAAGCAATGATGTGAACTAAAATTAATAAATGACTGTTGCTATGACGCCTTGAGACGACAAAAACGATAAAAGGATTAATAAAACGTCGTCAAGCTGTAACTATTACTATATAGATGAGTTTCTTTGTGTTTGTTCTAAAGACATGCCACTGATACGGGCATCATCCAGGTGAAGTCTTAAGTTGGCTAAAGCGCCTGCCAAATTAGAACAGTAACGCTGACACATTAATACTCAGCGGCAGAAATAAGCACTGCGATGATAACTTTCAAATGGTATCCAGTTAGTGGTATTCCAGAAATAAAAATTCATGATTTTTATTTCGTCCATTATAGTTTCCTTTCCTAAAATACCAACAAGAAATAATTAAAATAGTTCAGAACAAACTGTTAAATTGTTGATATAGCATTAAAAAGATTTTTAAAATATTGGCCCGTCATTATCAATATTATAATTATTTTAGTTATGATAAAGTGCGATATTCATTCTAATAGATAAATTTACTAAAATATTGCTTTTATATTTATTTAATATATTTTCACTTTACATTCATCGTAATGAATATTAAATTTTACGCCCATTAAACAGATAAACATAATTGCTATTTTTTTTAATAGGTATGATGAAAATTTTTAACATTGTTTTAATATAAAATTTAAAAAATAATATAAACAAATAGAGATTTTTTTTTAATGTCTTTTAATATCATTTTATTGAAAATTAAACATGAACAACGGGTTTTAATTCACGTTATAAATAATGAATGAATGAATGAATGAATACTTTATTGTACATAAAACAATTACATATAAAGGCTATGAGACAAAATTGTACAAATATTATAAAGAAACAATATAAAAGGATATATTATCATTGTATAAAAATGTTTTTGTAAATAAAATGAACCAAATTTCCTTTTGATTGAAAGACATTTCCATCTTTATTTATTTGAGAATATAGTCTTACACAAAGTCGTTTACCTAATCTAAGCATTTGCTGTAAGTTTACTACGTTTTATATTTAATTCACTGGTTACCACTAAAACGTCAAGTAGAGAAACATGGCCTCACGAAAATTTTGAAAACATCATAAAGTAGAAATAAGCTTTGATTTACTAGAAATGGTAACGAATCAAAACTTTTTCTAGGATATACATCATATGGAAGATTCGGATTGTAACTGTTTAAAAAACCCATTAGTTAATAAAAATTCTTCATAAATATATAAGAGTGGTTCGTAAGACAACATTAAATAGTTATAGTATAACCTAAACTCGCAATGAAAAATGATTTAAGCTTGCATTGTTTTATTTATAATATTACAATTTTCAGACTTTAGTTATTATGTTTAAACTGCAACTATGGGTGCGGAAGCGGCTACGTATGGTGCAGGGGCGGCCACGTAGGGTCCGGCCGCTGCGACGTAAGGGGCGGCGGCTACGTATGGCGCCGCAGAAGCGACGTAGGCAGCAGGTGCAGCGACATAAGCCGCGAGCCCGTTGTTGATGCGGTGGTAGTACTGAGAGCTACTGGCCGTGACGATCGGCGCCGAGACCGCCGCGAGCAAAGGTTTGGCGCAAGCGATGGCAACAAGAGCCGAAAGTATAACGAACTGTAAAAGAAACATTAACATATGTAAAGCTGTACTACTTGTAAATCTCCAATACCAAATAAGCGTCTGTTTCTGCCACCAAACAATATAAATATACGATGAGAATGTTTGAAGGATGCTCAACTAGTCCTTTTATAAAATTCCACTTAATTTTGCATTAATTTAATAAACTCATCAACATCAGTCGATAGTTGCCCGCCGCTTGATATACTCATGTCATAATCTTTTCTTTTATTGGTTATAGATCAACACATGTCTTTATTTTATCTGATCTTAAGTGACAAAGTGGTTAATGAAAGATGTTCGTCCAATATACATCTGCCTCTCACATGTATGATTGCCGGAACACAGCAATGCTGTTATGGCTGCAGATTGACAGAAATGATAGCGCGCTAGGCGGATTTGAAAAACCCTAGCACCATCCACACTGCACTGCTCCTGTGACCCGGAAATCAAACCCAGGACCTCCACGTTACAAGGCAAGCAGGTAAAGCACTGCTTCATGGAGGCAATCAACCAATATTCTAATATAATATAAATTAAAAGTATGAATAGTATTTCAATGTAGTCGCTGGTAAAATTATTCTTATCGACAGGTAGATTAAACTTAAATTTAATATAAACGTTAAATTAATAACCCATAATAGTGATTGATAATTAACTTATATTGGAAAAGTAAAAAAGAAATATTTCAGTTTTTACTTACGATTTTCATCATTATGCTGTGGTTTTTGCTGCTTCTGTGGTAAGAAGAAGATTGATATGAAGCGTAAATGGAGCTGGTCGTTTTATACTGGCACTCGTACATCGTGGCGTAACGTCGCAATGAACGCGGCGACGTCTCTGGCATTGGCCGAGGCGTGATTTGAATCAAACTGTCCACATTTCATCACCCTCAGAGGAATAATCAGTCACACTTTTTAAGACAATTTAGGATCTTTGTGTATATATATTTGTAAAAATACTTTATTTTTTTATTAGAAATGGGTTAACACGAATCATATGATGTTAAATGTAAATGAGACTGTAGATGGGCGATATTTGTTTCCCTCCACATACTCTGGTTCTCAGATAAGTAACTGCCGGCACACAGCAATGCTGATACAGGGGCAGTCGCTTTGAGGGTGGTAGCTAATTATGCGGGTTAGAAAATATTGTTCCAACATCCCAGCATCGCTACACTTCGGAAATCGAAAACAAAACGTCCTTGTTATAATACAAATGCGTTACAAAGGCAGTCAAATTTTTTATACATTCCTCGTTATGTATTAATCATATTTTATTTCAATAAACATATTTGAGAATTTCTTTTGCTCTCTCATGTAAAAATGTCGAAATGATGTAACAAGATATGTCATGGATATGACCAATACAAAGATATGTTATTAAACTTTCAGTTATATAAAAGCATCTATTTCCCACTATATAAGAGTAGACCGGATGAAATTATAGAAATTTTGCCCTCTTTGTATTAAGTAAAAACGTGGCAGGTAATGTGCCCGTATTTCTCCGAGACTTGTAACGAAATAAGCAATCAAAGTCTATAGTGAACAACTAATTTACAAGGTCTATTTAGTTTCAACAAATAGGTCTTATAATACAATACTACCGGCTTAAACGATAATAGAAGCTCTGTGACGTTATGAAACAGACAAAGAGAACTGGACCATACCGTTTAAATCATTTAAATATCTAAACATTGACTAATTCAATCATGAACTAAACCGTATGTTTTTGTGTATGTTTCACAATAATTAAGTAATAATAATAAAGGCATAAATATATAGACGTACGTTAAAAAGTTTTTCCCGTTTCATACAACTGTTTAATGCCGATCTTTATTTTCTTATTTTTAGTTATAAAAATTAAAATTCATTATCATTTTTTATTTGAACAGTTTCGACATTTTCTTTTAAGATCTAACCAAAAAAATCTTTTTCTATTTGCAAATAAAATTGAACATAGGCGTTTAACATATTTTTATGATACGTTTTTGAAAATTTTAAAGAACTGAGTTCAGGATATACTTTGTGCGCCAAAAAAAAAACCAAAAATTATAATCACAAAATGTACCGGTTTAAAGACAATATTTTTAATATTCTACTACTAGTCATCTTTTATTTTTTTTATAGTGGCAACAATTGAGAGGACTAACTTGGAGGTACTCGTTTTCCTAAAATAATAAACGGTAGAAATCGGATCACTCAGTAAAGTAATGCATATACATAAAAATGTCCTTCTTATTATGGGTTATAAACAATACTTTTGATCGGCAAAGAGCTAACACGTGACCTTCATTTCACATTATGGCGGTAGATGGTAGAAGCGTGCGCGGTTAAAGTACTGCGGCATGTATAACTGCTGAAACATAGTAATGATATGATAGCGGCAGGTTAACATTGAAGCTGACAACTAGCCAAACGGGCTCGAAAAATCCTTGCCATCATGCCATTCTACTATTTATGTGCCTCCGGAATCAAACCAGGAGTCCCATTGTAACAAAAGAAGCGCTTTATTATTGCGCCCTGGAGGTTATCAAATGTGGACATTCTACACAATTTAACCGATTTAGTAAGCAAGCAAAACTTTTTTATTTATTATAATAATATTTACTGTACTACAATCAAAAGCGAAAAGCAAGATAGAGTATCTCTTCGTGAGAAAATAAAAAAAACGTTCAAATTTAGTTAAACTGTTCGTCCGTTCGTGCTGCCTTATGTTCGTTCGGACTGTATCGACTATCCATTACAATTTGTTGTAGGCAAGGCCCGTTGACATCGTCTGCTCACGACACCGCTCATTGTCACCCGCGCCCGACGCGCTCGTCGCGCCTACGTCGCGCTCCAGAAGCATGTTCCAGTATTATGTAACATTTTCCTGCCTTTCACCGTAAGCTTAATAGAATAATGCACTTGATAGGGGTGACGCGAGTATTATATCTGGAAATAATCACCAAGCAGTGCTTTTACGTACCTTTTTGAATTTGTCTTCAATAACTTTTTGGTTACGGATTGTTTGACATAAAAAAATGATCGATTATATATTATCTGCATGAGTTAAACTTAACAATCAAATATTCATATTGTTATTAAATCTCATACACGGGTATTGATTATCTGTTTTGTTAGTTCATTTGAGTGTCACGTGTCCATAGAGTACACTAAACAGTATTCGGTGAATTATTTAATATATGTATCTTATATGGAATAATTTTTTATTTGAGCCATTTTAAATATTGAACATTTAAAAAATTTGGAAATAATTTGATGTTTAGGTTAAGAAGATTGGTTTAAAAAAATAAAAGCTATACTTATAAGTAGATTCAAAATCGTAAAAACATTCGGCTAAAATTTGGACACATAAATACAAAAAACTTAATTGTTGCTCGTTAGTGTCACAAAAGACGCTGGTAATAAGAACGAAGCATGTTGTGGAAACCTTGTTTAAATTAGAGTATTAAATTTGTTAAATGATATCCGCACAATGACACCTTTATGGATAGGTTCGACACTGTTTATTCCCCAAGACAGTGAGATATTTAGGTACTTTGTATTTTAAAAACTATTGTAACTAAAAAAAAAAAACATATTACGAATATATCAGATTCTTCAGACGTGCCAGAGAGCGGTGATTACATTTGTGATATAATGGTACCCTCGCATTTACAGTTGCTCCAAGTGTCTTAGATTCGATCCTGATTATATTCTGTGAGAAAAATTAGCCTATTTTTTAATTTGTTTTTTGTAGATTTTAAATTTAATTAAATGCAAAATGTATTTCGAACCAAAAGTACCCGTAGTGTAGCATATATAACAGGCATTTAAGAAACATGCATTAAATTTAAGAAACTTGTGACATAACATTTTTTTTTATAAACTATGTTATGGATCTGTATATAAAACTAAAAAATAGTAACGTCTCTTTAATTGTTAACAATGGACTTGTAAGACTTTCCAATGAGACGTCACGGGAACGTTCCTATAAACCAAATTGCTCAATACTAAATGGTATACAAAAAATTAAAAAAAGGTAAAAATATAAGAGAAGTCTATACATTTATGTTCACGTGTTTTAATTTATATAATTTAAACAGTAGGTTCGTCATTGTGACGGAACAAAGTTCGATTACTGCTACTGGGTTCCGAGAAGTTTGCGTTGTTAGTCTTTTTGACGACACACATTACTATGGACGCGAAAACAATACCATGAAAAAGTGTCCGTAAATCTGATGTTAAAAAAATAATAAGCAGACCAAAAGGTAAATTTCCGATATGATATTCCAAATAGTCTAATATCCAAGCCGGTAAGAGCTTCAATACAGATTTCTATCTTTTTGTTTTCGTGGTGTTAGTTAGTAATAAAAAGATGAAATGATTGTAATTTTTTTGCTTTTCTCATCAGTCACATCATATAATAAACGTTAACAGAAGACTGCGGTTTTACTTATAAGAACAAATATTTCCTTTAAGTTAAAACAATTTTATTTATTAATACATTTCAATTGAAATGAGTTATCAATGTAGACTTAACAATTGCAAATCACATTAAAACGAGTTCAATAAACATCTCTAAAACTACCGGCGCAAGCGGGGTTAATTACACCATTTTTACTTCGGTAAAAAGAGCCTAAAATTACACAAAAGATAGAGTTTAAGTCATTACCACTATGTAAAATGTTTTGATTATACAACATGAAAATTTTGTTTAATCTGTTATTTTTGCAGTCTTCATTTCACCTCAGAAATTTTCCATTTCTTAAGGTAATATTATTTAACAAGAATTGCTTTCATACGAACAATACATGTCAGATGTACATACGTATTAACTGACGCAATAACGTTAAGGCTACGCGTGTAAGCTAACTTTCAGGGACAGTTTTCTTCGTTAGATTTCATATAAACTAATATTGTACAACTTAAAGGAAATTAATAATATAGTATAAAAGTTCAATTCTTATCTCAACCACTAGTTCCTTTTTTGTAATACTGTTGCTAGATTAGCTTTTACTAATTTTTATTTTTCAAGCCTAAGTCTGCCGTAGTGAGAGAAAAATTTTTAAACATCTTTTTTAAAATTATGTTCCTTTGTGACATTTTAGAATGTTAATGTTCAATTTTTTTATAATATAATTGATAATGAAAATATGGTGCTACACGTCAAAATTATTTTTAGCTTTTTAAAACAACTAAATTTATAAAAAAAAACCAAATCTCTGTTAAAACTCTACATTATCATCATTTTTAAAGACTAAAGACGCACTTAAATTCAATATAAATTACCTGCCTATTCTATGTAAATTGTCTACTTATGAATCAAGCTAATGTTTGGTTGTTAGGAATCTAATATAAAACACTTAGAGAAATAGCTGACATGCTATGACTGACAATAGAAGGACGTTTTTCTAGAATGACTATAAATAATATGGAATTATGAAAACGGTTTAATTCAAATAAAAAAACTATGAAATTTTAATGGATACAGTATTTAATTTTTTAAATTAGTACCGTATTTTTTACATTATCTAGTATTTGTCAAAAACCTAATACATCGAAATGCTTCTATGGCTGCTTCCGGCGTACAAAATAGCTATATATTAGACATGTTCATATTTATTTCGAAACATCAACAATGCAAAATCTTGCGGAAAGATGGAAGTGCGCAATTAGGTAAACAAAAACGAATAGTATTATGCTCACACAGCGTCGCCTGCAACACTATTCTCAGTAAAAAAAATTAAATTGTATGAGTAATTTTCTATCTTTAGATGAGCCGGATTAGAAGTAAATGAGTAAGGTGCACTGAATACGTTTGGATCGTTATGGTACAGAATTGGGTCACTAAAAAACCAGAGCGCGTGTATGTTTAATCACCTAATGTTTTAATTTCACCGAGTGTCGCACGGTGTCGTTTACTTACGCAATTGTGATAATATACTATATATGTACGTTCGTTTCACACGTACACGTTCGCACTGTTAAATGGTATACAGATTAAATTACCCAAACATTTTCACTGGCTTTTCAAAAAAGTAATACATAATATAATTAGATTTCAGACTTATAAATAACACTCGCATTTGTTAATAAATTAAAAAAAAATTATATTACTACATATTTTTAAAACATCTCTTTACAAAAATTAATATTTTTAAACTGTGAATTCGAGATGTTCCACAGAACAATATCAAAGAACCATCAATGCAAAATATATTGTTACATTGGACTATTCAAATTTCCTGGAAGGTTATTTTTGTCTTTATAATAATAATCATTCTCATTTTTTTTAGTATTATGTTATGTTCTTTTCCAGTCACTAACATTCTTTATAAATATATATATATAAATATATGAGTGTGTGTCTATTAGAATGTAATTCACACTGTCCACCTGACGGTGTCACCTATCATTCTATAATACCTATAAAATAGCATATAGATTGTGATAGTATATCATTATTACAATCACTATTTATATTAGCAAATAATAAGCAAAAGTAATAAAAAAATATTTGAAAAATGTTTGCTTAAAGTTGATTGAAATGATTTTAAAATCTTTTTTTCTACCGAGTGTATAGGTTCTTTTTATATTTTTACCTAAACTCAAAACACCTCTCATTGTATGATAAAACGTGTGTAATGTCTGTATGTATGACAAAATGACAAAGACTGAAATATATTTGTATACATGCTTTAACCTATAAATTTTTTCGCAATTATAACTGCACACTATGTAAAACTGTATTACGTGAATGCGCTCTCACGTGAGATGTCAATGACACGTGCTTGTTACTAGTTTCTGTAAGAATTTATAGCATTTAGGGTTGTCTCTGATCGCAAAATTGTTTTAATGTACATAAGATTTTTTTTGTCATTTTTTGTGAAAATAGTCTACCTTATAATGTTTGGTTATGAAACGTTAAATTACACATTAATAAACGTTAACTTTCGCTGAATCGCAAAAACAATATTTATAGATCATTATTTTTTATTAGACAAATTAATATCTGTTGTTGTTCTAGTAAATAACCATAATAATAAATGTTGTTCTGAAGCCTTAGTTTCTGTCCATTTCATTTGACAGTAGTACACGTAAGTAACATATTGTATTAGGCATACCTAAACCTAGTAAAATACTATAACAGTTACTTTTGAATTTTTTTACCTTGTTGGATGTTACTTACATAATTCTTAAAAGCAACCACAATAATGCAAACATGTATATTTATTTCTACGTCAAAGTTCTCAGATTTGATTGGCTTTAAAATTGGTCGAACATTCCATTGAATTATATTACACACATGTTTTACTACTCCTATTTTTAAGCAATGACACAAAGTTGGTTCCTACTTCGACAATTTATGTATATATATTTATGTTTTATTTTATGTATACCATGATGACACTAAATGTCTTTTTTGTCTCCTTTCATCTTTTTACGTAGTCTGATTTTCATGATACTTTTTATCGAAAAGACTAAATCCATATTATAGCATTAAAAAAAAGCTTATATAGTTGGAAAAAAACGTTAAGTTTGCAGTTATTGACATTGACGTTTGGCGACACCACAGTGATGTTGTTTTGTTACGTCTGAAAGTAACAGATGAACAAATCCTAAGCTGTCGTTAAGACCAAAAACCGGTAAAAACACTTTTTTGTGCTTTTCGTTTTTGGTATAATTTGGAACTTAAGCGTTTAAATTTTTTTTTATAGAACCTCTATTTTATTTAATTTCTAAAAATACATAAAAATTTACTTTTCTAAAAATACATAGAAATATGTGGACATCAAATTTGTTATTTATTAAAACTTTTTTTTACTATTTAATAAACGTCGGTTCGATTTATAATGTAAGAATTGTTTAAATACGACTATGATTTTTGTAAACAAGCTTAAATGTCCCTATTGCTCTCTTGATTAAAAAAAAGTATTAGAAATATTTACGAAATTTGTTTCCTGTGATTTTTGGTTAAAAAGGTGAAATTAAAGAAGTTAATTCGTAAACTAATAATATATATTTTATTTGCTTTTTAATATGTGATGTATTTTACATTATACAAAGTTATGATTACCGTTAACGTTAAATCTTTAACGTTACATCGGTTTTAACGAACGTAGTAAGTATAGGGGGAGGCGTAACTGTAAGCGGAGTATGCAAGGGGCGCAGTGTAAGCGGAATAAGCAGAGTAGGCGACGGGCGCGGTATACGCCGCCGCCACGGGCGCTGTGTACGCAGCGGCTACTGGATATTCGTACACCAAAGGCTTAGATGTTACGAAAGCCAGAAGTGCAGCGAACAATACCTGAAACATTTAAAAGTCAAATATAAAAATCTAATTGAATAACTCAATTACATTAACACACATTTATTTACCTAAACAGTATTAATTAGTGATTATAATTGTATCCTACAGGCATCATACATTCTTATACATATTTAGGTCAGAGATCGATCAAGCAAACCGCTGTAATGAAAATCTGATATTTTCCTATTTAGGAATAAGTTTTTACTAGGCCTGATAATTAACTAATATCACATATAAGCAAAGAAATTAGTCATATGCATTACAATTATTCAAAAATTTTAGTTATTTCGTTATTTATATTATGCTATAAAAACTCGGTGGTAGAATCCTGCAGCATTTTTTATGGTTAAATGAAAAAAATAGCTTTGTATATAATTTATTTTTTATACAATTTAGAAAATTCTACTTACGTATTTAAACATTTTGAAGAGTTGTTTTAAATGTTGTCGATGTTGTCTATGAAGATACAGCATGTATACAATGATATTCAGTAAAACAATGGCTGTTTATATATAAGAACGTAAGGTTAGAGTGCAATGATGGACGATGCCTGACCGGATAAGTGACCGAATATCCTCCTCTGGGTAGTTAACAGTATTGTCACGTGCAACCTTGCGTACTAGACGAACGAGTAAAAATATAAGGTCAGGGACACATCAACATCAACTTATCAAGGATATTGAACTGGTTTCGTAGTATTCTTTCACTTTTAGCAACAGAACAACCAAGTTTGTGTAATATAGGCAGATTAGGCGTAATATTTCTTTAACATGCACAGATTCAAGAAAATCCGGTAAGATTACAATATTCATAATTTATTTTATATCCATCAAAGAAATCTTTAAATTTATCACAATATTTATCAACTTAAATATTATAAAATATTAATTGTCACTGATTATGATTATAATTATTTAGGAAATAATCGAAATATCTTGTTCCGAGCCAAAACCTGCATTTGTATGTTTATTTACATATTCAAATGATTAGATGGCAATTTTAGTAATTATTCAAATACATTAATCATTCTTTAAATTTTTATTAAATATATTTAAAGAGGTTAAAATCTGTTGCATAATTATTAAAAGTGTAATTATTTTAGTGCGTAATAAACTAACCACATGGTACATTATTGATAATAGTAATTAAATATTTATTTAAGATTGTCAAAACAGCCGAAAATAGTGTCTGTATCAGCTCTCTATCTATTGCAGAAGACAGTTCGGCACAATATACTTCTTCTTCTTGTGCCTCTCCATTATTGGAGGTTGGCCGTCAGCTTTGTGAATATCTATTTTTAGCCAAGCGAAAGAGGTCTTGAACGCTGGCAATCCCTGTCCACTCTCTGATATTTCTGAGCCAAGTCTTTTACGACCAACGCGTCTTTTCCCGGCGATTTTGCCCATCATTATAAGTTGGAGAAGATGGTATTTCTCGTGTCGCAACACATGACCGAGGTAGGCGATTTTCCTACGTTTGATGGTTTGCAACAATTCGCGATTCTTCCCGACGCGTTGGAGTACTAGCACGTTAGACACTTTCTCAGTCCAGCTAATACGTAGCATTCTACGGTAGCACCACTTCTCAAAGGCTTCCAGATAATTCTGTGTCTTGGCTTTTAGAGTCCATGACTCACTACCATAGAATACCACAGGCCACACGTAACATTGGAGTATTCGTATTCGGAGCTTTATGGATAATTGGCGGTTGCATAGAACTTTACCCATTATTTTTAAGGTGGCTTGGGCAATTCCAATACGGGTGCGTATTTCTTTTTCGCTGTCCCATTATTCATTAACCCAAGCCCTAGGTATTTGTACATCCGCACGCGCTCTAGTTCTATCCATCCGATGGTGATTCGGGGATTTAAGGGGTTCTTACTTATGACCAGGAATTTAGTTTTGGAGACATTCATGTTCAAATCCGCCTTTAAGCTGCACTCGTGGACTCTGTCCAGCAATACTTGTAAATCTTATGCAGTGGAGGCGTCATCAGTACGCTATCATCGGCGTATCTTAAATTATTCACGACTTTTCTGTTTACTTTTACACCGATCTCCAGTCCTTCCAGCGCTTCTGATATAATTTACAAATTTTTACCTTCGGAGTACAAATTAAACAAAAGGGGAGATAGGATACAACCTTGTCTGACACCTCGTCTTATCTCCATGAGATCCATTTCTGTATTTTCGACTCGGACCGTGGCTGTTTGGTTCCAGTACAACTTTTTAATAATTCTTTTGTCTTTGCCGTTCAATCCAATATCCTGCAACTGTTGTAGCAGAATATAGTGCTTTACGCGATCAAACGCTTTTTCATACTCGACAAAACATAGAATTACATCAGTTTGCATATCACGGCATTTTTGTACTAGAACATTAAGAGCAAAAAATGCCTCATGTGTGCCCATACCTGACCGGAAGCCAAACTGACTTTAGCCTAACTGCTCGTCACATTTTGGTCTTATTCTGTTATGGACTATTGTTATGAATAGCCAGCAATATCTTGAGAACATGGCTCATAAGACTGATGGTTCGGTATTCTGAACATTTTTTGGCGTTGGTTCTTTTCGGGAGGGTGATAAATGTAGACTGCAGCCAGTCACTAGGAAGATCACCTGAATCGTAGATCTGATTGGAGAGTCGCGTAAGTATACCTACATATTCGTCCTCTAACAGCTTCAAGATCTCAATAAGGATGTTATCCGGACCCAGTACTTTTCTAGGTTTTGCTGATCTTAATGCTTGTCTCACCTCCGACGTTAGTATGGGTGGTCCAGTGTCATCAGTTGTTACTCCATGTCTACTTCTGGAAGAGTCCGCAAACACTTGCGCTATATATTCGTGCCATGTACGTTTTTTACTCTCCTGGTCAAATAGAAAATTACCTCCGTCGTCATACAATAAGTTCAGGCTACGTTTT
>DWQX01001400.1:0-28382 GCA_018245475.1 Pharmacophagus antenor | reverse complement strand
ATATATATATATATATATATATTGTTAGAGACCGATATATATATGTATATATATATATGTATATTTATACGTCGGCCTGTCGTTCGTTCGTTTTAGTTTCGGTTTAGTAGTTAGTAGACGTAAAAAAAACAGTAAGCGCCAATAAATAAATAGTATTAACGGCATGCGGCCGCATTTGCACGACTTCATCTACCACATATCAAATGTCATTCTCGCGGAGGACAGAGGATGAATATTAGTTAGAACAAAGGGAATTCATTACAGACGCGGTAAAAGCTTTCATGGATTTAATAACACTGCGATAGCAGGGCTTCAGGACCTCTGACGTCACCGTGTTAAGGTGAACGCGCCGAAAAGGTGTCAACATTAGTTTCGTTTCGGCTAATTGGAATTAACGAAATGTATGTACTGCTTTAAATTAAGGTCTGTCACTATTAATTTAAAGAAAACTTAGTACAATAAAAGGAACATATTTTTTCAGATATTTCGCGAACTCCTTCCACATATTATGACACACAATATATGTACACTTATAATAAATAATAAATTCCTCAACGTACATATATGTTTAGGTACATTAAAAGGTTATGTACGGTTCGACAATATTGGTTTTAATGCGCCAACGGTTCCATATAATATCCGCATAATTTGAGTTTTGGAAACCTTAAACTGTCTACAGAACGGAAAACAAAATATCATATCACAACGTTTCGTAACAGCACGTTTATGATTTTTATGTATTGCAAAATGGGCGTTTCGCGCGTTAAATGTGTCGTTGCTTCAATACCTAACTGTTCACCTTGAAAAGCGATCAACAGTGCTCAGTATAGCGCGAGACTGTGGCGACACGTGTTGCTAAGGCTCGTAAACTCGCGCTCACACTGGAGCGTGAAAAATTAAATATGCAGCCGCTATAAAAGCTTCACTGAGAATGTAAAAGACATCGTACGGTTTCTTATCTACTCGTATATCTGTTCAAGAGATAAACCCGCAACTGGTATAAAACAGAATCGTATCCTCATATGAGGACACGATTCTGTAGTCTGTACTATTATTATTATGTTCTAATGAAACTCAAAAAAATTGTTACAAGATTTATTATGAAACATTTGTTTGTTTTATGAATTTACGTGATTTTATAAATGAGATTACTACACTTATTCGATCTAATTATATACCACGGGACAACGCATACGTTATACGCATTTAGATATGAAACTAGCCCATAATATATAAAGAAGAATTACGGGAATTGAACCTTGATTTATTATCTACCCCATACCATTCATGTTATAATACTAATTTAAAACGGGCATCCAGTCACTTTAGTGTTCGACGATCAACGGTGAACACGAAAATCCGCAA
Organism: Pharmacophagus antenor; assembly: GCA_018245475.1. Taxonomy (NCBI): domain Eukaryota; kingdom Metazoa; phylum Arthropoda; class Insecta; order Lepidoptera; family Papilionidae; genus Pharmacophagus; species Pharmacophagus antenor. Next base: position 27,017 of record DWQX01001400.1, on the reverse strand, counting down.
ATGGATATTGAAGTCAGTGAAGTGACAAATAATAAGGTTCATGGCTCGATTTCTTCAGATTCCCAAGGAGAGACGGGGCGGAAAGCGCAATCTAGTGGAATAACTCGCTAGCAGAGCGATGCGGACCGCGCTGTACTGTTGGCAACGCGGCGAGCGTTCTATTGTACGGACGTGGTACGTAATCGGCTTACGCAAAACTATCCCAATTAGTAATTAACGTGCAAAAGCTTAGTTGCTAACTAATTCTATAATATTAAATGTAATGGATTCGACTAACACGGCAAATTTCTAACGCCGGAGAATATTCAAGTATATTATTATCACTACTTTAATGCAAAAAAAACCTGAACTTTTTTTCCATCAAATTAAAACACCACCGAGTAAAAGTTGAAAGGCGAAATTTTTAAAATTGAATTTTAGTTTTTCGTGCTGAAAATTAATTATTTCTATAATAGTCATGGCTAATGTTATCATTTATCAGCTATCTGCTGATGCGAAGAGCACACAAACATTTATTTTTATTAGTTTTTGGTTAAAGTACTATTTGAAACGTTAAAAAAAAAATACTTTAATATCATGAACAAATATTTATTTATTTAGATGTAAAAATCAATCTTCATTATATTTAAATAACGTAAATAATTATCGAAAAGTCCGAGGGTCTTTCAAATAACAAAGACAATTCTATTTCTTATCTTGATGAAGGGTATGATCGTGAGATACTAGGGTAACGTTTTTTACTGCGTAATTTTGAATGTGCACCAAATTGAAATAAAGGGGTTGTCAAGGGGCCGGAGAAATAAATTGCAATAAATGATTGTGCCCATTGCTTCTCTTTCTTGTTAAATAAGGCTATGTGAAAAGTCGACTCAGTGGAAAATTACTCAGTGAAATATTTTCGAGACATCGCAAAATCATAATTTTTTTTTAATAAATCATAATTATTAAGTAATTATAGCACTTATATTGTTAAAAATGAAGAGTTCATTAGTTATAATTACTCGTTAATAAACATTATATTTGCAAAGATATATCTTTTTTTAATAATAAGAACCTATTCGCATGACATTTGTTAACGATTTCATCGTAAATCGCGGTTTATTTATTTATAGTAAGCTCTTTTTCGGTCTCAATTTATATAAATTTTATAGTTACACTGTGCTACTGTCCTATTAAAAGGTAACACCGTATCACAATTACAAAAATAAGTGTTAACCGTATTGACAGCATTTCTAATGGTAATATCCAATCATATAACATACTTTAGCTAATTTGATTAGCACACTCTACAAGATTATACGCATGGAATGCAGCTAGTAAACAGCGTCGTGTTACGATTTTATTATTCGCTAATAGTGGATCGGCCTCCACTTCAGAACTAAACCTCTAATTATCGTGTACTAACAAAAAACATTACTGCTTAATAACGCGATTACAATTTTTCCCGAATTGCCAAGTATTTTAAAAAAAAAAAAAGCTATCAGAAACTGCGGTCGCTGTAGCGGCCAACATCCGGCTAACGCGCTGCGTCCGCATCCCTGTAATTTCATAGCCTATTTCCCTAGCTTTCAATTTGCGGTTACAAAATCCTTTATTTTTTTAACTTACTTCTGATCTAATATAGATGTTACTAAGAGATTGCCTACTCATCAACTATAACAAAAAGTTGAAACATTTTGAAAAAGTCTTTGTTTATATGCAAGGAATTTCGTAAGGACTATCATATATTAAAAAAAATCATATTAAAGAGGACCTTGTGTTATTGTATATGCTTCAGTGATGAAATTCAAATCTCGTAATAGTTAATTCTGTTCGTTATTGTACTATGAATTAACATTAAGAAATCCATTTTGTAACTGATTTCAAATATTCTAATAATGTATTTGTCTAGATATGGGTAAGTGATTATATGGGTTGTATAGCTAATGTGCGCATGAACAAGTATTTGCTCTCATTACCTTTTAGTTATAGGAATATTTTAAATTTATAGTTGTTAATTTTTTTAAATTTCAAATAAAAAATGGTAATAGGAGAAGTAGTCGATCTCATGTAATTATTCATTATTTATTATAAGTACATTCTTAAATTGCTGTGAATTCTTATCAAATTTAATTTATAAATAGAAGCAGACTTACGAATTGGCAAAGATCAAACGAAAATTTTTAAAAAGTATTTTTCTTTTTGATCTCTTTCTATTTTTTATGGCTTGGAACCATCATGTTTTTTATTTATTTTTTTATTAAAAATAGATATAATGCGATTCGCATCAAGTATTCACTTATTACAGAATGATTCAAGCAATACCATCACGATTAATTTTTCATGACACGAACTCTGCGTGAGCTGGTGTCGCCCGAAGATGATCATTGCGCCGAGAGAGCATGTGCGTGATAAAAATTCAAAACGCGGCAAACGACTGCGCAGCGCGCTCCGACATCCGTCGACGTATCCAACGTAGAAGTGAATTTATTTATACGCCAGTACGGAAATTTTAAATTATCTACCTATAAACTGGTAAAAGATTCTGTTTTGGTCACAATAAATACTCGCATCCCGAATGCGAACGCACAATTGGACAATGAAGATGGAATTGCAAGGAATTAATGTTTTGTAGATTTTTATCTGTAAGGGTTATTAAATTTAAGTGGCATAAACACAGGGCTCTAATCGAAGCATGGCCGTTGGGGCGACGAAGTTGGTAAGCCTCCACAATGTAGACCAAAAATTTTGTGAAGATCACGAGAAACCGCCGTATGCGGGTCGCGCAGATCTCCCGAGGAGATATATCAAGCAATAGCAGTCTATCCGCTGATGACGAAAATAATAATAATGATACTGACCGATATGTTTTGAGACTAATAAAGTTCTAAATTAATAAGCATAACGACAGTAGTACTAAGTTTATTCATAATTACGGAATACAATTAAATTGTTAGGCGAAGGGGACACGTTATTTTTAATAGTTGAATCTCTTAGAAGACAAGCAAGCACAATCTTTGCCAAACGTTATGCAGAAAAATCTTTTAAACATTTCATTGTTAGAAAGGTCGTTACTAACAGCTGAATATATTGATAACTTTTACGTCATTTAAGCCTCATTACGACTAAGAATAAACTAATAGACACCTTTATCCAAAAATATATGTTTTTCAAGATTCTTAATACAAATAATTTCTGGAAATTTCGTCATTTGAAATACGAACCCATGGTGCCTATAAATAAGGAATTAAAACTATTTTACATTAAACAAGCACTCTGATCGTGCAGTCGATCATACAGTTGAATATCTATCCATTTCTGACGTCAATACAGTCTTAGGTAACAAGAGTTAATGAAGTTTTTATGCTCCATCCTGATGGCGTAAATATAGCGGATCTTATCTTAAATAGATTATATCAACAGAAATACGACTCCAATGTATCTTCAAAAAATTCTATCTGCAATGTCTGACCAAAGATTACTTTCACCTTTTATTTTTTTTACGAAAATTGATTTGATGTATTATTTAAACAGTTACTTGACAATTCTAATCAACATCTAAGAAAATATTTAAATTTATATATGATAACAGAAAATGATAACTTTATTGAGTGTTGGTACAAATGAATCTTATTTTGAAATTAAGTACAGTTTTTAATTATTTGTAATAAAAAGTATAATGGTTAAGAGGCTCCATTAACTTGACATATATGAATAGTTTTGAAGAAGAGCATTATAATATAACAACCAATATAATTTCACTTGAAAAGAACTAAGAGCTTTTGAAAAGTGAAATTGTGAAATGTAAAGAACTAACTAACCCTTTACATTTTACAAGTTTTACTTGTACAGCCAACCATAAGTAATACATAATTTCAAACAACTAGATATGTTATTGTTGTCTAAAATCCAAATTCTAACAAGACAATAAAATAATTCTTTTATAACACTTTAATTTCATTCTTCTTTTATGTGATCCTTATAGCAAGGCATATGATTTAAATTTTTTTAATGATTTTTCTGATCTCATAAATTTAAAACATTTATACTGGAGATGAAAACCAACTGCATGTAATTAATTTAATAATTTTATATTTATTTATTATCATATAGGTGTATGCATTATATGAATGAGGAGATTATTAATACATATTTTTAATTCTATTTTGAGTTTGAATTGCAAATACTTTCTTCACATATCACCTTTTATTTTCATACCTTTTTTACACTTTTCAAGTTATCAAACATGTTATAAAAAATGTTTAATAACAGGAATTATGCTAGAAGTTTATATTGTTTTGTCTTGTTACAATAAATATCTAATTAAACTTATTTTTATCCTCATTGTATATTGCATATAAGCATCAAATATACAATATAAACCAAAAATAAACAATTTATAAGGAAAACTTTAACATATTTGGAATATGATTAGAACTTATACTATTGTCTACTTTAAGTACTTGATTTTACTATAGAATATCTAAAAAAACACTAATCAAAAATATCTATTTGCTTTCTTATTTATTAATATGGTATTGTTAATTAATAAGACATATATTGTTTGTTGTTAAAAATAAAGTTAAATTTACTTTTAATTCAATTTATTTAATACTATGTTGCGTCTACATAAGATAGTCTAAAGCAAAACAAGCTTACTATAAGTTTGAAGTATTTCCCAAAATATTGTTTACAAAATGCTACTTGGTAATATTTATAAATAACAAGAAATCACATAAACAAAGACTTATTAAATACTATATTTCAACTTTGTAAACACGATACTTACACAACCATGCCATAAGCACCTTCGCCGATATATTGTAAGTTAGTATATCTAGGACCAACTTCGAAGACCTGTCCTCGAACAATCTCCGCATTGGGGTTGGTGCTGGCGGCACCTGCGGCCTCAGCCATTGCGACTCACTCGAATATGCAATAACTACTTAATCACAGAAACTAAAGCAGACAAGTCACTGTGCTGTCGACCTCTGTTCATAAATCAAACGAATTACACTAGTCTTAATTCAAAGTATCCAACAAGAAACCTAAACAAACTCATATACCCGACCTACATTATCCACAATCTTAGCAATTCCACCACTTGTCACTCGCTTATCATTCTCGTTTGCCGTACGCCCGACTTTCTTGGACACTCCCGTACGGACGCAATACCGTTACAAAAATGAAGTGAGAGATGTTTCTATTAATGTCTCTGTCTCTCACAAACCGCATTGTGCGGTATTAAATACAGATTAAAAATATTAAAGATATCACTTTATTCTACTTATGTTCTTCCAATTTTGTGCGCTACTAAAGATGTTAAATTATTTTAATAAACAATACTCACAGTTAGAAGAATATTTTTTTAAACTCTGCGTTATAAACAAAGACTAAACTTTTTAAACTATAACATTGATTACTTTTTAATTGAACGTAAAATTTGTTTATAAATACTTATGCAATATTTACGCATAATTTTCTCTCAAAATATTTTGAGGAGTTAGTTAAAATTAAAATAAAATAGATAATCACAACATAGAATATAAATAAAGCCTTAACTGAAGGAGTTTTAAAGTCAAAATAAAATTGACAATATGCTATTTGACAATTTCATTTTATGTATACATGTGTCAAACCGATTTTTATATCATTTAACGTTTTAATATTTGATACAAATTTATGGACAGAAAATAAAAGGTAGTATTAAAAAACTGCAAACTTATTAACTAATTGATAGATTTTTCTCACTAACTTAATAAAAGCGATTCAGTGACCTTATCAGAAGCAATTTGAAGGACTGTCGTACAATTTGTTTAGGTATGTCGGTTTGGTCAGCCAGTACAGCTGGAAATAATTACCATTACGTCCATCAAGGCAGTCGCGACGGTCACTCTAATAACTGGTGTCCAAATTTGAATAAGGTATGAATATTAACAGCAGTAATTGGAAATGTACAGTATCCAACACAGTTCTTAATATGCAACTATAACAAAAAAACAAACAAGTTTTGGCTAATTCTGCTAATTATATTTACGTTTATGTAGTTCTTAATTTTAGTGCAGTCCAGATTTTGTATTATATGGGCACTTGTTTCTATTTATTTTTATATCTTTGTAACCATTGAGGTGTTAAAAAGTTTCTTGCTATCTTTAATAAAACAAAAACTAAAGCTTGATTGTATAATTTTGCAAAATGTTAGCATGAAGTATTCATTCTTAATGCTTAATTTGTTAATTGTTATTTTTATCTTAATCTAAAGGCTAATTTTTTTGTCTAGTGATTCTGTTGACCTTGCAGTTTGTTTGGTTGTGGCAGCATAAAGGCTGGATACTACAACTTTTTTTTTCTTTCAAAAGTGAGTTTAATTTAGTAATTGGGAATTATTTAAAAGGTTATGGCCATGAATTTTATGTTGCAATAAATCTATTAAATGTTACTTTATATTGTGTATGTTTTTAAAATGTCATTTCTGTTATTAACAAAGTAGATATAATAGTATAAAAATATAATAATTGTTTTTCACTTGTGTATAGTGAAAAACATATTTTAGTTTTTACCTTATATAAAAGACAAATGTGTATGTAAACATGTCATTAATGTTTTATATAATCTAACTATAATTCCATGTGCTTGCAAAGTCATAAATAAAATAAAAGTGTAAGTTTTGTTGTTGCAACCAGCTTATCTGTATTGTTATGATTGATTTATGTATAAAAGTTCACAGAAACTATTTCTGCAATAAATTGTTATTTTTTACTATTCATTTGCATAAGTTTTGTTGTTGTTTACGCACAGTGTTCACATTTTACATGTAGCTAATTCATTATTTTGTTAATGTATGTTATTTTGATTGTTGATATTTACTATTAGAAACATTAAATCTATCATTAATAATATAACACATATATCACAGGTGTGTAATAAAATATTTACAGTAAAATTGTGTTAAATTTCATCATAATTTTTTAATATTTTTAATCTGTTAACTGGGAAATAAGCTTTCAATAAAATTGTTTCACAATGGGGACTTTTTCCTTTGCAGTAATTTCAGCACTGATGATATTAAATATTAAAAATAAACATTTTCATCATCATCCTTTGATTCTATGTCCAGACCATCTGCAAAGAAGTTGCATATTGCTTTCTTCTAAACTGGTGCCTAGAATTTGTCGTTGTTTACCAAACTTCCTGGAAAATACTTCATTGTCACTTTCAGACAATTCAAAAATATTTTTGGTTTCACAATAATTTTTAGCCATATTTATAAAAAACGAATAATTACTCAAATCAACAAGTTATTAGTAATATGTAAAATACTGAAATGCAGACTAAAATGAAATTAAGTTGTATAAATTAGGAGCATTATAACAATTTATGAGCAGACAAGTCTTTCCATTGATCAATTTTTCTTAAACAAGCGTCATGTAAAAGATTGCAAAAAAATTCCATCAATCCCATTGAAATAGTCTTCCCAGCAAGACGAAAAATTTCATCATACCCAGTTAACAGGTTAATCTATTTTATGTTTATGCTTAATTTCTACAAATTATTATTGTAATAATAGCTATGTATATTTTGCCTTTCAAATTGTATATTTTAAAGTTAAAAGGACCTGCATCAATAACAAGTATTCAAAATTTCTATCAGCACAAGTGCGTGATGTCAGGGGAAACTCCAATCCAAACTGATGATGCCCTTCATACACCAGCATATCTTTCCTGGAGGAAGTTGCAGCTCAGCCGGGCTAAACTCAAAGCATCTAGTAAAACGTCAGCTTTGCTGTCAGGGTTTGCTATGGTATGTAGAAATCATATAAATTTATTACTTTACAGTCATGATTTTTAATGTTGTATTAAAATGTTAGCATTCTAAAACATTTAATATGTTACATAGTCACATGTGTTAACAAAGAAAATATAAATTGAGATAATGTGGTATGTCAGGTAGTATAGGTATTAAGAACATAAAAACAGTTGACTAACAATTCAAATGCTAGTAAATGGATCCTCTTGAGAACTTCTGAGTTCTGAGAGGTTCTCACCTTGTCCACGCGGAAAGAGAGATAGTAACTATAGCCTAGTTTCCTACTGTGAATTGAAGAGGAATCAACCCAGCCAGCCCGACGCATAGGGCAAGCCGTTGGTGGCTGCTCCAAGTAGGCTGGGGAAACCTACCTCGGATGTGTGTTGGTAGGCTGTGGGGCAAGTGCTGCAAGCGAGACGGTAATTACACTATTTTGCAACCACGGTGGAGTCGCAGGAAGAGAAGAGTATCGTCAGTATTGCGATTTGCTGCTCCCTTCCCTACCTTCCGCGACTGAGTGGTATCGTACCGCAAATGCAGCGGCGGTGGCCCCGCGTGTGCAGATTGTCCAGATAATTCACGGTCAAATGTGAGTTGGCGAAGGTGCCCGAGACCAGATGTGCATTAGGGGTTTTTGACGACAAGTACTTTCTGTTGCTGGTACTCTTGGCTCCAAAGGCTTCTAGGTGACGGAATCATAGATAGGAGGTTAGGTTCATCGGCCATTTAAGGTTAGAAGCCAGAGCGGAATGTGCCTTGTTTATTATTACATTTCAATTAATATTTAATATTTTAATGCCAAGACTGAGTTAAATAGGCCATGTTTTTGATTTATATAATAATAGAATTTTCATTACAAAGTAGTGTACATAAATCATTTCGTCACTCATCTATTACTGTAATACTTCTCGTTTACCAATCGCTGTTGAAAACTTGTTTTTTTTTACCTGTCTTAAATTCGGTTCTGAGATTAATATGATACTTTACACTTTGCTTAAACATAAACAGAGTATAATTACATTTAAATATTGAATTCACTCACAATGATCAAACGAACATGCGTGAACAATTCGACGTTATTTTTAGAATGTTTGGTTCCTCATATAGAATTGTCAATTGAATATCCCCTTGACGAATCGGAAGCGAATGAGGAGAATATATCTCCATCACTTTAAAAAGTAACTTGTTCACAAAGGTCTCAGGCACGCCTTTGGGTTTTCCATTTAATTAACAATTTTCGTATGTCCAGAATGATGTTAATAGTACTCTTAATGTAAATTGTAATTAGCGTTGAAATAAACGACCGTCACTTGTTTTTATCAGGTGGCAATGGTTGAGGTGCAATTGAACCCACCGAGTGACACGAGGGTGCCCCCCGCGATGCTGGTCGCGTTTACAGTGTGCACGACTCTCCTGGTGGCCGTCCACATGCTCGCGCTAATGATCAGCACTTGCATATTACCCAACATCGAAGCTATCGGCAACCTTCACAGCATATCGCTGGTCCACGAGTCGCCGCACGAACGGCTGCACTGGTACATTGAAGTCGCTTGGGCTTTCTCGACACTACTAGGTCTCATATTGTTTCTCGTTGAAATCGCCATCCTGTGCTGGGTGAAATTCTACGATTTGAGCGAGACAGCTGCTTGGTCGGCCTGTGTAGTCCTCATTCCTGTCATGATTATCTTCCTCGCCTTTGCTATACATTTCTACATGTCGTTGGCGACACACAAGTACGAAGTGACCGTAACGGGAATTAAGGAGTTGGAATTGCTCAAGGAACAGATAGAAATGGGCGATCATGACGGCCGTATGAATAACCTCACGCTGTTAGATCAAAGTAGAGTTGTTTGATAGGATATTTTGTATGTAGCATTACGGAATAGTCCTTTAAATATGTAGTTCCCCGCGTATACACACAAATGTAGACTATATTTTTCTTAATTAAAATATACATTACTGTAATTTGTTCTCGTTATTGCAGAAACAATGAAACGAAACGGTAACATTAACGAACTTTACCGTTGAGATATAGCGCGGGTACTTAGATAACTAGTGCCAATTATTGGCCACTGATGTCCACGCTACTGAGTCGTATTAGTTATTAACACTAATGAGAGGAGTTGATTTTTTTTGTAAATATCTTCGTGTCCAATAACAGATACGCTTAGAATCTCCTTGACATCAATTACCATTAAAATTCTTATACACTGCGATAATGTCATTATAGACGTTTTCTGTAATGTTTATATTTAATTTTACTTGTAACTTCACTGAATAAACTGTCGCCACATATTTATGTTTCTTACTTTTAAGTTGAGATAACTGTTCTGAAATTTAAATATTTTTTTTAATATATTTAGGTCAAGGTGAGCGACCTTTGTTGTAATGTACTACGTGTAATTTGAAACTAGGAGCAAATCCGATATAGACTTATCGGTGATGGATCATTCATTGTATAACCAGTTACCTTCCTTAGCAAATATATAATGTTCATAATGTGGTTATACGTTATCCTTAACCCTTTTGGAGGCATCGCCAATTTGCAAATTTTAAATTTGCGACACGGTTTAATATAAAGGTATTCTATACAGTATAAGTGTACTTATCCAATTGCGTTTTAGAATATTTAAAAGTGTTTCAAAACCATTATGATATCGTTTTAAATCCTTGGCGAAGTGCTCACGGTTACCTAAAATTATGTTTTGGTGTTGTTACATTTATTTCTATAGTACTTTTTTTCTATTTTTTTTTATACGATTATTTTTATATAAGATTTGCTCAATTATACAAGGAATATGTATGCAGCTTCAACGTATATAATACAAAACTCGCTATAACATCCCATGATAATAATTATATTTATGTAATTAAAATGAAAATCACATTTTCTCTTTTAAAAATGTTGGTAATCTTATTAACACTATATGCACATATTAGAATTTGTGACAGTTGGTTCATTATTGTGTTCTAATAATTAATGTTTTGCATAAAAATAGAAGAGCAGCAATGTTGCCAAAAAGTATAAAAAAAAACGCATTTTAGTCTACAGAACTTCATGTTTAATCAAAATGGTTTCCGTAATCTAGTGTTATTAAAGGCGTGTGTTATGTTACTGTATACTTACGTAACATGGTAACGTGATGAGCAAGTAAGACTTTCTTGTACTTTATACAGTTAAATTTTTTCTAGGTAAAAAATTTGCCAACTGGTTTGGGTCTTCGTAGACGCTCATTCAAATATACATTACAAAATTTCAATTAACTGTTACTTAAAATGACGAAATGAGAGTTACTTAATTCAATAAAAATTATTTACTCTGTGATATAATTAATGACAATGTTATAAATTCGTCAATGCCCTATTTTATATTAGAGAATAAGGTTTATTTACTTGTAGTAACAAGTTTTAATTTTTTCGATCTGATACGAAGATAATAAAGTGATAACAAAATTAACCAATACAGTGTTTTAATTTTTTATCAATGTCCCCAAGAGTCAGAGAAAGCCAGAGCTCGCTCTCTTCCAGTAATTTTCGTGATTCCTGAAGAGTTTCCTGGAATTGTAGGAAATTGAGTAGATGATAGTAATTGACCGTCGTAACATTTGCAATGTGTACTCAATCCGTAACTTAAAATTTGTACTGCTGAGATCAGTAGGTCGAATATTCAAACGCTAAAGTACGGAACATGAACATACAAGAAGCGTTCCCAGTACGTTCACAAAAGAAACGAGAACTTCTCGTTGCTATACCTCAAATCAGAAGAGCAATTTTTAGCCAGAGTAGGCAAACGAATGATCGGTACACCTGATGGAAAGTGGTCACCGTCGCTCAAAGAGCTGCAACACTCGGGCAGCTGCGTTGCCGACCTTTAAGATGGGAGTATGTAATATATACCGTTGTATAACACCATTGGTGAAATACAGTGGTTTACACTAAGGATTCAAATTCTGCCAGCATATAATTAAGGTATCTTGACGAAGATATGGTTTAGTAAAAGGTACAAATGAAGAGCAGAAAATGTACTAGAAATAGTTGATGGAGGGGTCTGATTACCCAACGCCGGTTGTTTGCCAACAAGCAGTAGTCAGTATTCCCCCAACTGTGCAAACCTGTAATATTATTGCTTTAAAAGTAATATATTGTTATGGGGACAAACAACTAAGCGACAATTACTGAGCGTTTGATATCTGGAACACTTATATGTATTTTATTTTACCTTAGCGATGATTTTTTGTGTACAAATGAATGATGACGAATATTTACCGGCGGTATAGGGTACTTTGTCGGCATATCGCAAAATTGTCGCACGATAATATCCAACATTTTGGATTTAACGCAAATGTTGTCTAACCAACAACCCTCTTGCATTTGGCCAGTGTTCATATGGTAGAAACGACCCAATCCATTCTTTTTATCGCTATCCCAATGTCCTTCGTAACGATTGCCGTTTTCTACAAATATAAAGACAATCTAGGTAGGTACTAACTCATCACCTATTACTGCAACCGAGAAGTACCATGTTAACTTTTTGCTGATTGATGTCCGACTTGTATAGCGTTGTAGGTAGGAAAATTATGAATGTCACACGGCAGTAAGCGCTATGTGATAATTTTAAACCATCCTCAATCTGCTTGGTTATTTCTTCACGTTATTACATATAAAACACAACCAATATTCTCCTGTTCTCTGTAAGCAATCTACCTATTACTACGAGCGTCTACAATAAATTTCCTAAGACGTTTTCTGATTAATATAACACATTAATTTCTTTTTAATTTTATCTTGAGTCATACCAAATATGACTTTATTATAGCTTAACGAGAATCTATCTGTCGTTTTGAATTTCGTAGTGTAGTTTAAAAAGGAATCATGGAAAAAAATTATAACTGGTTTTTGTTTTCAAAATATTGTTTTTACCTTGCACAAACATTCCTAAGCCATGTTTTTTATTCATCCGCCAGTATCCGACGTACATTGTGCCATCACTATACCACATCTTTCCATATCCGTTACGGTATCCCCTTTTCCAAAAACCGAAATAGACGTCACCATTTTCGTAGTACCACCAACCAACACCATCTGGTTTACCCTTTATCCACTCCCCTCGATATTGCAGATAAAAAGTACGATTTGGAAGTTTATAGCTTAAAGATCCGAAACCGTGCCTAAGAAGTTTAAACTATTTTAAATGTTGTATGTATATGTATTATTAAGTTTCTGTGAAAGATTTGTATATAGTTTGTAAATTTTACCTGTAACCATTACGCCAATCACCTTCGTATAATTTGCCTCCAATAGTTAAAAATAACCCTTTGCCTGTAATTTAGTTAGGTAATAATATTCACAGCCGAGTATAACTTTGTTAGTAATATAAATTCTTTAAGCTAACCATGTTTTAAGTCGTTCTTCCATTCGCCCAAGAATTTATCGAGCCGCGATGTAAATATAGAATGATGCAGATGATTTTTGATAGCTTTTTTATCAGCTTCAAATGTTAGTGGGGTGAAATTCCTTGGTTTTCGGTAGAAAGGCATTTTTTACTACAAAGATAACATAAACTAAAAAAGTCACTGTTGTATCGCCATAAATTTGACATTTAAATTCATCGACAATGGGGAACATTAGTATCAATAGTTAATAAATACGGCTGGAGCTGAAATGAGTACTTATTTTCAAGTTTATAATTAAATTTAAGTTTATAACTTGATGCAGGGATGTTATTAGTATTATTCAATTCAAATTTAATGAAATTGTCTCCGATCCTTATGTAGATTTATAAAAATCTTTTAATGAATATTGTGTATGGCCTAAATGTAAGAAAAACAATTTTGTTTATTTCTGATAATAACCGTTAGTTGAACTTATTGCGTCTAACAGTGTACTTTACATAAGTTTTATATTTTACCATATTGTATTTTTAATTTGGTTAGGTTAAAGTCATTTATTTACGTAATAGAACCATCGGCGGTAATTCGAAGTACCACCTTTGATACCGAAGTAATCCTCTTTTTTCAGAACATGTCTTCAATAGTCTTTTTTTTCTTATAGACATTCAGATCGTACATTTAATATTTTGCATCGAGGGAGATATGATAATCCTAAACGGCCATCTAATTGTAACGGTCTGGAAATTCTCATGGCAATTGATTTTAGAGTTTTTGAATTTTTGTACTCCTGAACACTAATACAATAGGGTCATGCTACATAATGGAGTACACTTTCTCAATAACTGACACGAAACCGTAAATACTACATTTGGAAGGAAATAAAACAATGTCTTCTTGTTACTCTATCATTACATATTTCAATAAAATACTTAGTACTTAATTAATTTAACACATAACTAAGACGAATCTAGATATTCCCATGCGCTTTACGCAATCCGCGGCTGAGCTCCACCAAATGTTGGTAGTCTTCCTTGAAGCCCTGTAGTGCTAATTCTTGTTGGCTCTTCATCGCTGAATTGTTAATGATGTACTTCGTAATACATTCAATGCACTTAGTGTCAAGCTGGATGTCTTCTTCAGATAATGTCTCCGGCTTTGTGAGCTGCACAGGTCTGGGTAGAATCTAGTAATTAATAATAATAAAATGTTAGTTGCACTTTCATTTAACTTCACACATTGGGTACGCATCAACTCGTTATAAGATAAAATGGATCGAAAATTATAACAAAACAAAATAATTTTTGTATAAAAACTATTACATCCCTACTTTTGTGTTTCTGGCGGCTACCAGCTTGTTTGAATTACACTTCCCGTTTTTCACAAAAAGGTGCAATTGGAACCTAAATACTAGAGGGAACCCATCATCTTCATCTATTATCCTAATAAATATTACTTACTTCTGGGACCACTGTATCAATTTCATTGGTAAAAGCGATATCCTCCTGAATAATCCGCCTTAAGCCAATTAAGAGCACAGCTTCTCGTACCACACCTGTTTGCAATAGTTCAAGCATAAGGTTGTCCATAGAATGATGCCATGTAAGATAGAATACCAAAGGACCAAAATGTCTTGTTGATCTAAAAATTATTTGCACACTCATTAAATGTTTAAAAAAAAAAGTAAATTATAAATTTTAATATATTACATATTCCTAATAAACTAACAGACATGTACTATTATCAAATTTCAATCACATCAAATTTTTATTATTACAAAATAATACATATTTTGTTATGACAATATATATCAATAAGTTAATATATTTAATTTTTTTTTATATATGTTGATTACCACTTGTATTGAGAAGGTGCTAGGTTCGATTCCCGCACAACATAATTTGTGGAGTCTGGTTGGTGGTAAGTTTTTTATAATGGGTCTGGCTAACTGACACCTTCATAGTCCTAAAAGCATTGCTGTGTTCTGACAGTTATACACGTGAGAACCAGAATATTATAAGCAAGCCTGCTTCGCCACCTTCGGTCTCATTGTCACTTAACATCAGGTGTTATTTGAAAACAAGTGTTAGCTCATTATAAATTAAAAAAATATTAAATAATTATTACCTTAACAAATTAAATTTAGTATTTAAATCAATATGTTGGTATGTAATGCTGGTTATTTTCTGGTAAGTTGGTTCATCAGGTTCATATTGTACACAGGCTCGGTCAAGAATATACTCATATTTTTCTTCTTCTAACAAAGCATTAAATTTTTCTTCATCAGCGAAAACCAGCGGTTCTTTAACTTTACGCCCCTGAATGGGAAAATAGATCTGAAACATGTGTCTTAATTTTTTATATAATGAAATGAGTGAATGAGTTTACAATTTTTGGCAATTATTTGCAATAAACTTTTTTTCTCTATAAAAGCATGTTAATGCATGAAAAATTATGATTACTAAATAAACTCGATTCTGAAAATTTCATTAACCTGGTTTAGTCGTTTACGGACATCATGGTCACAACTTTGCAATGTTCCATCAGGGTCTCTGAAAGATAAAACATAAATTTTGTTTACCTCCTTCATGGCATTATTGCTTGGCTTGTAACACAGGTCCTAGGTTTGTTGGCCCAGACCATATGAATTGTAGTCTGGATAGTAGTAGGATTATTTAAACCCTCCTGGTTACTAATACAATATTAATCTGCTGCTAAACACATGCTGCATTTTAGCAGTCATATATGTGAGAGCCAGAGTATATATGTTGGTTGAGCATGCTTTACCTTGTGCAACCTCAATGTCCCTTAATATTGTATAAAAAGAAGTCAAGTTGATAAAACAAAATTATCATTTTTTATATATATTAGTAGTAGAGTAGCTTTTACAAGTCGAGTGTGACCCAATATCGCCTTTCATTTCAGCATGTCCAATATTGAATGTGGCTCAGTATTACTATGTATTCTTTCGCATCCTGTATCAAAGTTCATCAGTATTTAAGTTTAACAATATGTTAAATGTAAACGAAAGACAATAAGATATTAGAGCGACTGTAAAGAAAATCTAAAATAGGCCATGCATCTTGAACTTCACATCTTGGTTTAAGTCTTTCCAAGCAGCCCGTAGTGTACAGCTCGAAGTCATAACATACCAAGACAGCAATTTCAAATTCTATATTTCTACAAAATAACTTTTGTTTATAAAGAATATGGCTAAACAACAGGGTTGGTACATAAAATAATACATAATACTGTAGTTGAAAGTGATGATAGTGTTTGTTTTAGGATAAACTTTACAATTTTATTTTATACATGCATTAATTCATAAGTCGGTTATGTTAGTAAGATTATGCATGCTTTCCATAATAAACGCTACCAAGCAAACGAGTGTCAGCTGAAATTTGCATGGACCTGCTGAAATGAAACAGTGAAAAGCTTTCGGACCGCAAAGGGTTAAAGTTATATATTGTGTGAAGGATATATACTTAAAATTACATATACTGTATTCTTATTATGGGCCATAAGCACAACTCTATGACTGAGCTCATATTTGGTATTATATAAACATAAAGGATGTTGGGGTCCTTTTTCTGAATTTGGACTCTAGGCGATGCTTTATACTTGAAGTATGAGACATATAAAACTTAGTAACCTACACTACTTTCATATGTAATTTATATGTGTATATTATATGTATATATTTAAACACAAAATATAACTTCCATACAAACCTCTCTACTATAAGCCTTTGTTCATTTGGAACACCGAATGTAATATCTGTAAATAAATACTTTGATGTCTCATATCCAACTAATGCAGGGTCTTTAGATAGAACATCATTAATTGGTTCATGTACCTAAAATATTCAAATTAATTAAATGATGAAGGTATTTTAGTTAAAATTCTTTGCTTTGTATTATTGTTTTATAAAACCAATAAAAATACTTTCGACGTAAATAAAATTTGTTAATAATTCTGTAACATTTTATCGTATAAAATTTTAAAGAATGAATTACCTTTACAACTGGAGGCATCTGTAATAATCGTGCTGCAGTTTGGTTAGCTTTAGCTTTCTCTACGTTTAACTCTTCATCTGTTAGAAATTTGTATTTCGGAGTTCTGAGCACAGAAAGATTATTGTTGGTTCTCTTTCGAAAAACTTTTGCAAAATCTTGTCTCGTTAAACGTTTTAAAAGCGCTTGAACGCTCGGACTGAAGAATTTAGGGCCAGGATTCTGTTCCCCATCTTTAAAACAACAATATTGTTTTTATTTTTTTATTATATTTAATATAAAGTACTTAGTAAAAAAGTACTAGTATAGTTACCATATAAAGAAGGTATTATGCTTAATTTTCGACTAGAAATAGCAAATACATGAGAATGATTGTAACGTATTATAATTTTTTTTGTATTTGTCTGCGCTAATTTAAATAGTGACATCTTTTGTTGTATTTCAAACCTCTAACCTAAAAATATATAAAAATGTCTATTACATATTTTTTCTGTTCCTTTCTTTATAAAACACACTGAAGCAGTAAGTTCGTTCTGCCAAATTTTTGAATATTTATAGTTCAATTTAATTTTTTACATATTTTTAAATATTATGTTATGAAAGTAAATTTTATAATAATAGTAATTTTAATAACAGATAATAATTTTCTCTACCTATTGGAGTAAATCTGCGTATAATAAAGTTGTTTAAAAATTCAAACATAGAGCTTCTGGGAAGATTTAATATTTTTACATTACATTTATCTCCTATAACCAACACCTTTTAGGCAGACACTACCGTGAGTCTAGTTTTGTCGCAAGCATTAATGAGCAAACGTTCTGTATGTTAAGTATACTGCGACCTTTCGAATATTATTGCAAAAATAGATTCTTTTTTATAGGTTATGGACTAACACTTGATCTCACTTTACTTGATGTTAACTGATAATGAGGCCGTAGATATTGAAGGGCGTTTGCCCAGAATTTTTTTGGCTTTCACGTGTTTGTCTTCCGGAAAACAGCAAAGATGTTATGCGGCAGATTTACACTGAGGTAGGTAGGCTGGCGGGTTTAAGAAACTCTACTACAATCTAGACTCCACTACTTCTGTAGCTCGGAAACAGAACCCGAGACCTTTGCGTTACAAGGCAAGCGGGTAATCCACTGTGCCACGTAAGCATGTTAGTCTATCATCTTATGTGTTGTTTTGTAAGCGGAATGTTACAATTTAATATGAATATAAATTTTTAGTGCTCTTAGGAGTACACGTATAAATTGCAACCGAGGGAATATTATCCTTGTAACATAAATATCAGATGAAATTGAAGAAAAATTAAATAATTATTCAATCTGAAAATTTGTTATCGATCGTGCGTTATCTTAATTAAGTAAGTTAATTAAATAGTTCGCTTTTAGTATATTCTCAAAGCAACCTACTTTTATAAATTACGTTACAATATATTAACAATTTTTTTGTAAGAAACACCAGTGACTTGTCATAATAAGGATCGCGTGTGTATATTTTTCCGAATTTCTTTTGAATTAATTTTATCGTGTTGAAAGAAATGTTTATTTTATACCAACTTTAGTAAAGAATTAAAATAAATGTTTGATATCCGAAATCATGGCTAAAAGAAAAGCAGGAGTGAATGACATTATATTTGAATTAGATAACGACGATATTGAAATCAGTAGTGAAGATGAAGCTAAAGGAAACAATTTAAAGCATTCAGAAACAAACACTTCCTCTGTATCATCTCTTAATGAAACAATTATCGATTTAAATACAGATGATGTCATATTAGTTAACAGCTCTGTAGAAGAACCATATAATATTGAATCGGATAGTAATTATCAGATTGGAGGGAAAACTTCGCCTGATGTTATGGTTATCGAAGACGATAAAAATACAATAACTAATGATGAACTCGATTGCACAAATGCGATTTCTGTCGATATAACTTCGAAAAACAATACTGATGGACCTGAAACCATAATTCTGAATGAAGATATAGCCATAGATTCTCCCGCGTCTAACAATGATACAAAGGGTGGTGGTTGTGAGAGTAAAATACCCTTGATTACAGTTCACTTTAAAACAAACAGATTAGCAAAATTGTACAAAGAAAAGATAAAATTTCTCATTATAGATCTTTTAAAAACAGATGAAGGAGAAGATGATGATACGGAATCTGAAATCAGTTTAGATCTTGAAGTTTGGTCTGAAGATGTAAATGGCATTAAACCAAAACTAACAGATTTATCAGATAGCCTGTTTTTTGTTGACACTGATCCCAATGAGGATGGCAAAAATTGTATACCAAAATATACCCATGTAAGTGTATGAACATAGTTATGAGTATACTAATCTAGACTATTTGACACATTTTTAATTACCAATAGTACCAAATGTTATATGTCAATGTGAGAATAATGTTCACAAATTATATTAATTCAGTTTTAGAAATGTAAAGGGATATTTATATTGACCAATAAACTTATATGTTACCATATTATAAACAGCCTATTTAAATTGCTTATAGGGCTCTGCTGTAATTTCAAATGTGGAACAAGAAGAATTGGGGCCTTCCCCAACTTTCCGCAGGGGGCCAGTATGCTTTAACTGTGATGGAGATCACTATTTAAGAGACTGTCAGTTACCAAGGAATAACATTAGGATAGCGGAAAAAAGGAAAATTGTTACAAACAGGCAGGGGTATATAAAACTTTTTGAACTATAGATAAATTAACAAATTACATTAAAAAATATTTTTGAGCATACAATATCTAACACTAATCCTTTTTATCAGTCGATATCATGTGGAGGATGATCAGAAATATGGTCACCTGATTCCTGGAAGGATCTCCAATCAGTTGCGGCATGCATTGGGTTTAAAAAGACATGAGTTGCCGCTTCACATATACCGCATGAGGATGCTCGGTTACCCTCCTGGTTGGCTAGAAGAAGCTAGAATATCACATTCTGGAATATCTATGTTTGATTCTGCTGTATGTTTTATCATAGTACTTTTTATCCATTATTTGTCTATATTTTTAATCAAATTATATTGATGAATTCTTTTATTTTAATAACAACTTTAATCATATATTCATAAAAAATATGCTTAAACAATTATTTTGGTATCTCAACACTATCGACCGGTAGCCGATTTTTAGGTTTTTCATCATCGCTGCTCGCCCACATTTAGGCCATTATTCTGACTTTTGTAACTGATGCCTATTGAGAGACAAACTTTGAGACAATTACTCAGTTCTTTAACTCTACACATTAATTTTAAATGAAAAAAATAAACTGTGCGGTAAAAAGTTTATCAAGAAAAACATATATGGGAGAATTTCTTTTTCGTCACCAGTCAATAATGTGTTAGAAATTACTAATTATTTAGAATAGCTATATTCAACCTGTGGCATTTCATGCTTCTGTGGTCGATCCACTAGTTACAACTTTATTTTCAACCATTTTGAATTTCGTTACCATTAGAAAAATCATAAGCGCGCAGAGTAAACATGTAATAATGTTAAATAAACGCGATAAATTATTTTAAAGATTTTTAATTTAACTTGTGAAAATAGCTAAAACTGAAATTATGGTTTCGTAATATTTTTTGTTCGCGGCCCGCAACATTATTAACACGTGTTCGTGGCACGTGACATCATTACATTACTACTATTAACTATTGCTGATTTAGACACTGACTTAACCTTTTTAGGGTTCCGTACCCAAAGGGTTGATAATTGGGAATCCTATTACGGAGACTCCGCCTTTCGTCTGTCAGCGGGCTTTTTCTCAAAAACCCTGATAGGTAGGATGTTGAAATTTTCACAAATTGTGTATTGCCACTGCAGCAATAAATAATAAAAATTAAATAATATTCACAGTAAACGTAATTTTATAGGTGTTTATGGTACAGAACCATTCGCGGTGCGAATCCGACACGCACTGGGCTAATTTTTTTATTTGTTTTATCATTTTTTTAGGGTAATCCAATCTTGGATGCTGATGAAGTAGAAGGCCAAATAACTGAGGCTGGGTCTAAAGATAAGTTTGACATCAAGAAGATACTCGATTTTCCAGGATTCAATGTGCCAGCCAGCTTAAGGTATAAAGAGGTAAACTTCTCAGTTTTTCATTTTATTTATTAACAATTTTACTTAATTTTGATGTGGAATACAGTTTACAGAGATTATATAGAATATAGTAAACATAGAGTAACTATTTTAAAAAACACATGGTCAAAATTTAATCGAAAGGAACTTCACCATTTTAAAACATTTAGGCTAAGAATAAAATTCATATTTCATTTGTAACACTATATAATATACTCACTGAATTTAATAAATCTTAGATTGTTTATATAGTTCCTGTATATTGTTATATGCATTGATAAGCCTTTATTATTATGACCACCATTCATTTTTTAGGAAGGTAATTTACTAGGTATGCCACCAATGTCAGAGCAGGACAGCAAGCTATTGATGCTACAAACGTTGGCACCCAACGCTATGAAAGCATATAAAAGGAAGAAGTTAACTTTCTTCCCATCTTCAACCCCCGATAATTCACAAAACTGTCAGGCTGAGATGGAACTGGATAGTGGAGATGGTTTGTAAATCCTGTTTATAGTCATTGATGTTCATATGTTTTACAAATACTGTTTTAGGGAAACAGGTTAGAAATGTTACTTTTTTGTTTTAATGACATTTGTTTCTTGTGCTTTATAAAAGTATCTGTAATAATTTATTTGTATTGGCTGCAAGGAAACATAGATACAGGTTTCAGACAAAGAAATAATCGCAAAAATAAATAAGCACGTGTTTTTAAGTCCATACAGTGAAATAAAAGTTTTAACAGCTAAATAAATGAAAATCATTAATCAGTAATATGTGCAGGGGCATTTGATAACAATTTTACATGTTAAATTTAACTTTTGAATCACATTTACAGAAATAGCAGATTTTCCATCAGTACCACCACTGCCTGATGAGGCTCCACCACCGATGCCTCCTCCACCACCTCCGCCTCCTCAATCAATACCTCCTTCACAGTCCTCACCATCAATAGATTTATCTTCTAATAATGACAATGTGGGTCAAGGTATGGAAGAACTAAGTCAAGATGTCCAAAGCACTAGTGACAAGCAAAAATATAATAAGATTTCTGATTTCAACGTGCCAGATATTTCTGGGCCTGAAGACGACTTAATTGTAATTGGTGAATGTTTTGAGGTGAGAAAATAACATTAATTTCCTTCATTCTGAACAAGAAATGAACAAAAAAATAATAAGTTTCCTGCCTTCCTTGTCATGGATTTACTACAAGTTTTGTAGGAATACAAATGATATCGTATGTTATCTGTCTATTTTTTTCTAGCCTTGGTATAATGCCTTTTTCAGAAAATATCGGAATTCGAAAGCGGCAGGGGCAGTCCAACGCTTGACGACTTAGAAGAAAGGAAAAGATTATTGCTGAATGCCCTTGAAAAGGGAACTCCGTTAAAAGTCAATTCTGAAATTTCCATAACAGAAACTAAAGATCGAGTTGACGAAGAATGTGCACATATTGAAGACAATGAAAAGATAAAATTAGTAGAAGATGATAAAGAAAGCAGAGTCGTAAGTACATCGGAGGTCATTCCATCTAGCTTAGTGGAACAAGTAAGTACAGATAAAATCGTTAGTGAATCGCCTAGTTCAGATTCGGATGCGCCTAAAATTAAAACTGGTTTAGTTAAAACAACATTGTACGGTACGCCAGTGTTAAACATCGCATCGCCATATGTAAAGTTACCAAGTGACGATAAGTTCGCTAAGGACATATGTGACGTTATAAACTTTGAGAACTTACCTAATTCGACGGGCAATTACAAGAAGATATGTAGTCTACTTAAAAAGGTTAAGAGTGAAGTGGACAGGATTCAGGAGTCATGATTGTGATTCCAACCGCTAGATGGCGGTTGACATGTAACGCTGAAACGCGAGAAGCGTTTTGAAATCTGTTGTATAGGTATATTTTGTATTTATTGAACTAAAACCGACTGCCACTTACATTAATTGATTTACATAAAAAACCACATTGAATGATGAATCGTGAGGTGAACATGGAATATATAAAATTATTATATATTTTATTAACAAGGGGTTACAATGCTTCGTACCATTGAAACTAAAATGAAATCCGGTTATATTTTTAAACTCTTTCGGTTACAAATTGTATTGGTATAATTTTATATATGTACGATAATCATACATTGATTACTTTTATATAAAAAAGAAAGCAATTTTGTTGAGGACTCGGAAAAATCAGAAAATATTTTAGAATAAATTTTGTTAAGGATATTTAAATTAAAAGGCTAAAAGCTAGTAAATTAATGCATTATTCTTTAAATTTAGAGAATAATTGAATTTTGTCTCAATTATTTCAACGGGAATGAACATTATAGTGGCTTTTACAAGCGTAAATAGAAAATTAAAACAGGATAAATTATATGAAATCCAAAAATTACTTATCCATGACCACAAGATCAGAGGTTCAAATGCAATAAAATCGAGTTTCCTTAGCTGAACGTTTATTTTATTTTAAATAAGTTCCGCATTTTATTATTAACATATAAAATATCGATTATTTAAACTTTTCTTTATGAACACGATGACAATGACATGAAGTTATGATAATATGCTTACAAAAGGGACACCAAGTTCATGTACTCACCTGTACATCAAACCACATAAGGTATTTTGGCACAAACAAATTTCCTGAACCAACCTTGTGCGAATGTTTTTTAGCCAATTTTTAAACCTTAACCAAAAAGAGGGGTTAGAACTCCCGCCTTTTTAGTATATCTCGTATTTAGCAGTATTGTAGCTTCCAAACGGTAATGATTTTGATCTTTTTGTTTGAGAGGGGTCGCGATTATAGCAGAAAACACAAGTCTCAGCCTTTCGAAGATTATCCGAGTTCTTATACTAATTGTGAGGGATATTTTAAACAAATATACCACAATTCGGTACTAATAAATCTATTAGATAGTGATCCAATCGGTATTTTTACATTAATTGCCTTGTTGCTGCCAGATGACATGCCTAATTATTAGTCTGGTACGCTTTCTTCACCTTATAAAAATTTAATTACTTTAACTGTTTTTATTAATAATATTTTTTTTGGTGACATGCCATTCTCGGTTCAGCCATAACACAGTGCCAAAGGTTCGGTTGCTGTATGTTGTCAGTTTTTTTTTTTGTAAATAAAAATAAAGCTGCGCGGCCTGTTCGGTAGTGAAAATTAACTATAATACTTTTTTATAAAATTATGTTTTTTCTATTATTAATATTTCTTTTTTTGATTATGAAAATGTTAAATATTACACTATGGCAGTACGATGTAAAGTAATATCTTCTGAATTGCATCGTGCAAACAATTAAATGATTTATTCTTCTCTTTATGTATTTTTGCATGTCTATGTATATACATATTTCTAATGCTAATTTGATGACAACACTCTTAATGAAAAAAATGAATAGAAACTCGTTCGTTTATGTTGGATTTAAATTCAACTGCTACTTAATTCCATCTACGATTATTCTACGCATTGTCAACACTTTTTTAAGAATAACTCCTCGGAATTTATCTATAAAGTAAAATTTTAAAATTAAATTATGTAGTTGTATGTGGTGATTTTAATATTTCTTCTTAGTGGTGTAAGGATTTTTAACAATTGTGAATAAGGAATACAAAAATTCAGCATGTTTTTTTTATCTCGTTAAGTCTCAAACAAATCTTTATAATTTTTAACGCCAATAATTTTATTATAAATTACTAAAATATGTGTAATTAATAATTGATAGAAGTAACAAAATTTAAATGAAACAAAAAAATATGTTATCTTTTTAGCTCATTCACGTTACGACCTACAGCATTATTAAACTTAAATTGTTCGTTAATAATAGGGTTTGCACCACAAATAATTTTTGAATCCGGGTAATATATTTGTTTACTTCACGATTCGATATCAAGAAGAATAAATTGAATACTGTCAGTAATTATGTATGATTTTTTTCTTCTCATAATTCCACATTGTGATTTAGGAATATTAATAGGTTAACCAGTGAAAGATCTATTTAAAATAAAAAGAAATAAAAAAAATCAATATTTGGCGCGCTTTATGGATTTACTAAATAAATAATCGCTGTTTGCGAAAAGAAAATACACATTTTGTACGCTTTAAAAACAATAGTTCTCTTCGTAAAACTGGACGCCTCAAATGTAATAAGATTTCAGTATTTTGAAATTGCAAGAAATGTAATTTTTTCACAATTTTTAATATTCATGACTAAATTTCATACGATCATTACGACCTTATTCGTCGAAATATACACATTTGAGATTCAAATAACCACAGAAACGATAATAAAACACAAAAAAAATTGTTACATTCGTTTATTTCATTGCACATAATACAATCTCGATTGTGTTACATTAATGTTATATTGTGTGAACATAAAGCAGAAATTATTCTAAATTATACTTATAAACCCAACCCTATGGAAGAAAAAATAACCAAAATCACGAAAACTAAATATCAAACCTAATAATCACAAGTCACATCCGAATTTTGAAATAATTTACGTTGTAAAATAGATATTATATAAGATATACAAATTATTAAATTAACAAGGCAAGCAAAACTATATATATTATTAAAACCAACGAACAGTGGAGATCGTAACTTTTTGGTGTACATCTTATTTTTTTTTTTAAGTTTTAATTTAGAGACCTGAGAATTTTTTAAATGTCTTTATAGAATTATACTGGCATGTTTTACAAACACGCTTTTTTTCAACTTTTAAATAAATTATAGCACCGAAGTAAAATGAGAAAGTAAATTTTAGTTAAAGTTGTGATAAAAATGTATATAGATTCGAATTGTCAAAAAAACAATACAGAAATTAGAAAGAAAGAATAACATAAAATAACAAATATGGAATGGTTAAAATATTTCTTATACCTTTGGTCGTAAGGTATAGACGATTTAGTTCGCACCTTTTAGATAGTTTTTAGGGCTAGACGTATTGTATACGTAATATTTACATGCTGTCCTTTAATGCTTTATTCCATATACAGGAAATAATATTTGTAACATAATTGTGATAAATTCTAATTTTATGCGAAGATAGATTCTATACATTTAGACAAAGAACTACAATGCGTCAGTAACCGAAAAGGTTTAGCCAGTTTTACTATCACTAGACATTGATCTTACGAAAATGATATCACGATTCCTCATACTTACAACACGATTGGGTTTATCATACTTAAACAAATATATTGGAATTCGCTTTAGCCCGCCCTTAGGCGTGAAACATTTAGTGTTTTATTTTAATTTGAAATTAAATTCTTGGTGGCGTGGGCGGTGCTCCGTCGCGGTCCTGAAAAAATTATAAACTTATTTACCAATACGTCAATCACTTCATTTATTTGCACGACATCATCGTTTCGTAGTAGTTCTCTCAAGGTGTCGGTAAATAAATTTATAACATGAAGCGTCGCCTTAGTAATCATCATCATCAATAGAGAAAAGTTTTAAATTATTTTTTTCATGCATCACCAAAAAGCGTTTCGTGCTATTATTTTTCTAACAACTTTCAAAGGTTATATGATATCTATCAATATCACTAATTGCTTCAGAGGAACAGCTTAATGCCACCCACAGCATATACGCAACGTTTGCTTTTGTCATTAATATCGCACCGCTGGTGCAACCTTTTTTTTTTGTTTGCGCGGGGAAAATGCATTGCTGCACCGTACCCCCCCCCCCCGGGGGGGGGGGGGGGGGGGG
>DWQX01001399.1:0-28399 GCA_018245475.1 Pharmacophagus antenor | reverse complement strand
TATATATATATATATATATATTCGCTGTCATATATATAGGTATATATATATATATATGACAGCGAAATTACATTAACAAAAAGTAGAATATACCATATTTAAGAAAGTCTGTTAAGCTTGTTAAGCTTTGTGCATATGCTACGGTAAGCAGTGTGCTACATCGTCTACCATGCTACGTCGTAGCATAATACGGTTTATCCTCTATTAGAGGCGTTAACAGAATTAGAAAATTAGCGTTTAAAGCAAATTAAAATTAAACGGTGAAGTAAATAATACCAGTCATACACGTTTGTAACAAAACACGATGCTGCAATATTGTCTCTTATATTTAATCGCAATTATTTAGTATTACTTTGTATTCCCCTTTTTTAATATTAAGCGATGTGTAGGTTTTGGAATTTAAACATTATAAGTTGAAGATTTTTTTCACCAAAGCCGTATTATCCACATGACCTTTAATAAGGCTTTAAATAGATCAACTATTAAATGTCAAGATCGGCAGACAGTCTTTATAGTATACAAGTATTGTTTTCTACAAGAGCTCAACACTCTTCAAGCTTGCACTTTACAATTAATTTAATTTTAATCACTTTAATTTAATTAAATCTTCAAACTGTAATAACAAAATCTGATATCTTATAGCTACATGAAACGAAGAAGGAATATAAATAAGTTAAACCTATCTACGACTACCCATTGTTCTAAACCAGCACATCCTAAATTCTGATAGAAAATACGTGTGAAAGAATTGTAAAAAAAGTTACTGTCAGAGAGAGGTGATGATAAATACCGATTAAGAATTGAAAGAATAATTTTATAAACTTTATAACATTTAATTAATATAATATCTAAGATAGGTATTATTAGCGTGATAGAATAAATAACAATTAACCCATTTGAACCTTATATTTTATTGAAAATTTTAACACTATGCTGTCAATTAATTCTTTGTTCAATCATAGTATGAACTATTTCGAAAGGGTGGAAAAAATGCCAGGTTTATATAACGTAAACTTACTTATAATATAAACGTTAAGGATGAGTGCCTAAGTGAAATACCCGCATACATGACATCTCGTGAGTGAAGCGAAATATATATATATATATATGCCCATATGAAACAAATAGATTAATAGGTTTTCTCTTAGGAAAGTTTCCAAACGTGCGAGGGGTTTTCATGACGGAAAGTGGTATCTGTGGAAATGCCGCTGGCGATAACTGATCCCTAAGGATAGTTGTGCGGGGTAAAAAGCTGCGCATTGCTTTTGTCAGAATATATGTTTCTGGAGAGATCATCATTTTAATCGAGGGCCGATGTTCCCTCGCCGTAAGAAGCTGCGTCTGTGCCGATAATAAAAGTGTTTTACGCGGAAATAATTTGTTTTGCGTCGCACTGGGCGGCCGTAAACCTGTTTTATCGTTGCTATGACGCGCCGACGGGTACGCGCGGGAGACTGGCTGCAGTTCCAACTGCACTAAAACTTCTATGATGGCGACACCCATTTATAATGAATAAATTAGTAAAACGAATGAATATCTAAACATACAACTTAATGGATACGCAATTAAAGACAGTTTACAAAATTACATCATCCAAAATAATTCAATTACTACGTTATCTTGTAAGATAGGATTTTATGACATTTTTAAAAAAAAAGTCTAAAATTAAGAAAAATATTATAGATTATTTTTATGTTGTAAAAGACAATTATGTACTTGAACATGTCGAAAATTACTTACTTACTTAATATTATTTTTTTTATTATGTAAATATTTTCATAGTTTACAACAGTACATTTTATAAAATTAATTCATACTTTTTTTTAAGAACAAATATAATCTTTCGCAAAAGAAAGCCATCCAAACATATCAAATTAAGAATATATTCCTTTTTGTTAGTTAAAAATGGAATAAAATCTTTGTTAAAATTAAGCAACTTAATATATTATTTTTAAATGTAACATAATTTAGCATATACTAACTACACTATTATATTACACAATAACTTTAAGATTAAAAACAGTCGACGTTGAGTTTCATCGGATTGTTCGCTTGCCAATGAAGCTATTAGTGCGCGCTAGTAATGTTAATTAACATTTTTTGCTGACGAAGTGAGACATCGTCTAAGATTCGTTCATTCATAATGCCGCTACCGTTTACATTTGCGAAATTCCGCGAGCCAGCCGGCCCGGCTGTTTCGAGCTTAGTCAACAGAAAATTTAAACACCTT
Source organism: Pharmacophagus antenor (assembly GCA_018245475.1). Taxonomy (NCBI): domain Eukaryota; kingdom Metazoa; phylum Arthropoda; class Insecta; order Lepidoptera; family Papilionidae; genus Pharmacophagus; species Pharmacophagus antenor. Next base: position 26,169 of record DWQX01001399.1, on the reverse strand, counting down.
CAGTGTCACAGCCCGCGCTAGATATCACAAAATTATAGATAATAACGTTTTAACGAAAAATTACCTAATTATAAATAATCACGCATGTAATTCGTATTAATTAGTGCGTTGACATTTTAAATTACTACGGAAGTAGTAGTGCTTTGAGATTTGTTTTGGACAAAATTATTTTTAAATTATTGTTATTGTTCGGAATTTATATTAATAATCTTCATTATCTCTGCATGAACAACAAGAAAAGACACATAAACTGTAAAACATAATACTTTATTTTGGTAATGTTGTTTTATTTTTAATTAATTGGAATTGATCAGTAAATTGCATTATTTACTTAAGATTCTGTGCCTTGTGTTAATATACACACGAAAAACATAATGAGATTAGTATTTCATATAATAAAAATAAAATTATTTTAAATTTTAATGTACCGGTCAAACCTTTGGAGAAAAATACAAATTCTTTTCTTTATTACGTTGAAAACAGTTGTATAACATTTTTCACGTGGAGCAAGACGTTTTATCAACATTCAGTTGATCTGTATATATGAAGCTGTCGAAAGCAGGTTATATTTGAAATTACAAAGAGAAAATACAAACGTTTTCCTTGTAATTCCGTTTGTTGTCCTTAATACTGTAGCACGCTAAAAATACTCCAGTTTTTATACTTTTTTCAAACAAAACACTAGTCAATTAAATTAAAGTACCACATAAAGTCATAGATTTTAAACATTCAGTGTTTAATTTGGATATTCGTTTTTAAATATAAAAGCAAAGCCACCAAGGGAACACTGTTCCAACTTCCCAAACAAAATTACATTGAAGCACATTTGTCTTTGGGTTAATTTTATTTCTACTGTCCCTTGTTTCATAACTTTTTTCAACACTTAATCTCGTTATCTTAAAAAGTGACTCTAATACAAATTAAGCACTAAAAGAATTTGCGTCAAATATCTTTACCTTTCGAATATCAAACAAATGTAATAATTATTAACTAAAGGAATGATTATTATTATAGCATAAAACAATAAATATTCATACAAAGTAATTATAAACATTGTTTATCGTGCATATTTAGACATCAAGGTTTTATTTATGGGTAATGGGCTAAAACGTAATCTAACCCGATGCTAAGTGATAATGCTGCTTATCCACAATACTTCTGGCTCTCACATATATGATATCAAAAACATAACAAAGCTATTATGGCGGTATATACACATTGAGGGTGGTAGCTTGATAAGCGGGTTGAAAAAACTCGACCAATATCTAAATTTTTATGGCCCAAACCCAGGACTTTGGTGCAACAGAACCTACGGTAAACCATTGTACCACTGAGGCAGTTATATTTATAAAGATTAAAACATAACGACTTACAAAGACATCAATAAATAACAAACAAACAAGCTTACGTAAAAGCTTCATTTATGCAGGTTTTTACGAGAATGTTTACCAAACAATTAGTTACATTTGTTAGTCATGTTGAGCTAACTTTAATGGTTGTATTAAATAACATAAATTTTATTTTATTTTTTAGCGTTCTTCTGTTATTTGTTTCCTTTATGAATGTAAAAAAATTAAATACCCAACATATTTGCGGACGAGGTTTTCCTTCGACCGTTAAGGCGGGTGCTAGTACTAAATTGTATCGCTAGGTTTTTATATACTATATTTCGATTTACGTACTATCTTTTGAACTCGGAAGTATGCAATAGCGTATAAAAGCATATGATATTTAATAGCCTTAAAAGTGCACAGATATTCTGTATAAATTATTATACATAAATCAATGTTTAATTTAGTATAACATTGATATAAGTGCGTCTTATCACCACTTAATTAAAAACATACTATTATTATTATAGCTGAATCTCTTCACACCTTTAGCCTCAAATATTAACTTTAAGTTTTTGTATTTATAATTAAAATTCTTTAATAAATAGATGAAAATCTTTAAGATATTGCATTGTGATATTTCTCCATCTTCCGTTATTTGACCTTCGAAGTGCTTCATATTATGTTCATAATATGAAAAACTTTATTGAAATTTTAAACTTCACTCTTACTTCTCTTTGGTTGATTGAAAATCATCCCTAAAGAGGTTAATAAAGCAATATAATTCTAAGCAATAATTTATACAAAAAATGTATGAAAAAGGAAAACTGCAAATTTAACATAAAATTAATATATTCATAATTAAAACCCCGTTCCTAAATTTGATTTTGATAAAGAAGTAAAAGTGTTTTAGGGTCAGTGTACTTTTTTAGTCGTTGGAATTCAATAAAGCTAATGAAGTGTACATCAATGGAGATGATATCAAAGGCTTCAAGGTTATGTTTTGTCTTTATTAAAGTTAAAAATTCTTTATTCAAATTTAGTAAAATTAGAACAACCGCCATGAAATTTAAAATTAACAAACATTTAGTAACAATAAATGATAACAATAATTGTCTAAATATATCCACGGTTATTAAAAATTCAAAGGAGAAAACCTTTCACTATAACTCCGCCGAAATGTTCTTTTTTTTAAATAAATATTTTATTAATGAAAATAGTAAATGCTAAGACTATGACAATTTCTTAACTACTTCTATAGCGTATCAGCCAACTACTGGCTTTGTTAGGCGAATGTCTATGGTTCGATTCCTCCCAGTTAGCCACCATCTTTATGTTGTCAATTTGCCGCTATAACTACTTTTCGGTGTTTCGGCAATCACAAATTTTACATGTAATCTTTTGAGCAAGCGCTCCTGACTATTCCACATCCTGGTTCCTTAACTTCACATTAAATTGATGTGTAATGTTATAAAAATTATCTCATTATCGTTTCATCAATCCTGTTGTCAATTAAACAAAAAAAAATGATGGTAGGTACAAGGTGGTAGCTTTTGTTAGTTAGAAATAAAGAATAATAATTTATTCAACACTGCACTACAAGTAACTGTTTTAAAAGTAAATTAATGATTAACAGCAAATTAATGTAAGGCAGCTAAAAAGTTAGCAAGAGTATTTTTCCAAGCTCTCGCTACAAGCAGAAGCGTTTATTTTCAGTCGGGTCACATAGTTCACTGTTGAACACTTGATTGAGAGCATACTAAGTGATGGGCATATAATGCTTATATTGAATACGATCGTAAGAAGCGGAACATAGGTTTTGCGGCTAGCCTCGCGTCGACGCAACCCATCAATGTGGTTACGTCATCAATGCCAGATATATGATGGATAGGAAAACTTCGAGATTCCCATAGTAGTTTTACCCGAGAGTTTAATCAAAGCGCCAAAGGTTTTCTTTCAAATTTACCAAATTCAACGTATTGGTATTCGAAATCGGTTTTAATGTATCCATTTAACTATAAATATATTTTATACAAAGTGACATACAATATTTTGTTACGATGATAATTATTTTAATAAAAATACAAATTTATTTGTTTAAAAAACTTAAACCGTTTATTTTTATGAACTATTTACATAAGAAAATAGATATATCAGTCGTATATTATACTTAATTGTTATTCATATAAAACAAAAAGAAAAGAGAAACGTTCACCTGATGTTAAGTGACACGCGCTACCACACGGCGTTAGTAAAGATGTGCACACAATACCATGACGTTTCGACTGTTTAGGATCATTATCCCAGTAAACTACAGCGTCCTTCAACCCTGAACAGAGTAATTTTTGCACATATTTATCTGCTGTCTTCTTCAAGATACACTAAGCGCGAATAAAATACTTAAACATGACTTAAGACTACATTTCACACAAAATTATTACCACTTTTATTTTGTAAATTTCTGGTTAACCATAATAATCGTTCATACTGTTCTTTGTTGATACAAGTCGCGAGCGTTTCAATGAGAGCCGTGACGTGCTTTCATAATAATTTCAAGGCCTATTGTAACATCTTGTTTTTATCCGAACATCCTAATCGATTTTACTTTATCAAGTTCGAGTAAATACATTTGAATAAAGTTATTTTTAAGATAATAATTATATCGTTTTGCATGACTTTTTGCTATGTTTCTATGTGGTAAGAGTTTGGATTGTATGTGAAATTGTTCAAACGCGTATGATTAACTAACCTTCATATTGTCAATCTGCCGCGACAATAGTATTTGCCTTGTTCCAGTAATCATACTATGAGAGCAAGTGTATTTTGAAGGACAACACTTCATCACCTATGATTACATTGTCATATAACATTAAGTAAAATTAATGCTGTTTCGTTAAAAATATTTCAATAATTCTTACAGGTGGTTAAATATTTATTTTATTTACTACGAAATTAAATTTAAAAATTAAAAAGTGTCCAGTTTTATTTCATGATTAGATAATAATTATATAAGGGTAATAATCATATATTACTCAACAACTATTCTCAAAACTTACAAAACTGACAATATAAATATGAGATTGCTTTCAGCTCGTACTTACTTTGTAAAACTTAAAGGATAGTACTTTCATACATTACAATTAACTTTTTCTATCTATCTATCTATCGATTCTAATTATTTTATGTCTCCAATAGTTAAATGGAATCATAAATGACGGCTGCCAATTAGAACGTTACCGAAAATTCGGAGAGGCCTGCATCAAATCTTGTCAAATACGATTCTGTGGATATTAAACATTTAAATAAAATAACTGACTAAGCATTCGTACAAATTCAGACCTTGCAGGAGATGTAGATAAATCAAGAACGTATATATTTATCTCATTTTGTATTTGTAATTATAGACTAACCTATACATACATACTTTATCATTTCCATGTATCATAATAAACGCCTATGGAAATAATTTAATTTTGGACAACTCACAATATAATGTTTTAAAAGAATTAATGCAAAAACATGCCTCATATTAAGTTATCAATGTTTTGCATAGCCAGACCAAAACAGATGGCCTGATAGATATATTTTCCGTTCATCTATACTCTTAAAAATTAATTAGAAACTATAAGGTATATTTACCACATATTCTATTTTTAACATAAGTTTTTTCTACATGTAGGCGGTTATATTATTTTTTTTTATAGAAAAAAATACATAGATGCGATGTTGATTTACACTACAACATTGTTGGAAAATGTATCCTTTAACACCGTAAATGAGAATCTCAATTGTTAAATTTTATATTACATAGACATTTTTATTTTTTAAATGTTTCCCTATCCTTTCTACAATTGACAACGGCTTTCGAGCCTTATCGCAGATATGTGCCACGGTTGGTTTAAACGTTCAAAAAGCCTTTTATTAAAAACTACAAACGTGAGGCGCGCGAAGCAAGTGATACTGCAGAGAAGGGTTCGCTCATTAGTGACGTTGAATAATTGACGAGTCGGTGAATGCCCGGCGCCGAGCCACCGGCTTGAATGCTATTTCAAATTCAGCAGTCGCCTTACAGTGTTAGGATTACAAACAATAGTTCGATTAACGAACAAAAAAATACCAGTCTCTCTTCTTTTTTATTTGTTTCACTATATTTGAATAGTTTATGCTTTTACTGTTTTAAGAAAATAAATTCAATGTACCTTTTAAATTACAAAATAAAAACAAAAACGACAGATCACTCATCACTTTGAATCGACATTAAAGATAAATAAGAAATTACTAAGGATTGAATGCTAAAACACATTGTAGAATTGAAATTTGTATGTGTTGCTTAGACTTTTTTGATGTGTGTATATCTACTTAATAATGAGTAATGTACAGCATACGTAGCAAAAACAATATATTTGCATGTACAATATATTGAATCAGTATCCCTCGTCTACGTGAAATTAGGCACGAAATATTGTAATGCTTGTTTGCAAGTTAATATTGTTCAAAACGCTGCGTGATCAAACGTAACACGTTTTCCGCACATCATCCGGTGCGACCGCTCGTTACGTCGCATGAATAATCCACATCGGAAGGAAAATTTAATTTTTCTATCGCACCATACCCAATTTTGTTGTACACGCAACCGTCCAATGGGACAATGAAGGTAAATCAAATATGCGTCTAGTAGTGTACCAAGGGTATTATACAAAGATTTTTGAAATATTATTGCATTTACTATGATCTATATGTTTAATTCAGTTGCTGTATTGTTTAACTTCCACAAGGACAATATGATTTACGAAAAATAGTAAGTTAAACTTTTATGTGTTAAAAGTGTATAAGTGAAAAACTTGTTAATTTTAACTAGTTGAGTATTTTTGACGACTATATACGTCATTGGTATAATACTATGTTCCATGAAAAAGACACATTTTTCAACAGTTCTGATGCTATTAACAGGTTATATAAAAGGTATTAAGATAAGTTACTTGAGTAACTTTTCAGTTCAGTGAATTATATAAAACGTTTGATCGATAAATTTATTTAATTTATATAATTAAGATTAATGAATAAAAAATTGCAGATTATCACCACACAATTAGCTGGTTAAGAGTTACTGTAAAGTTAATAAAGACAAGGTGCTATCAAATACTGAACAAATAATTAAAAATCATACAAATAATTCTAAAGGACATCTTGAAAATTATATTTCAAACACCCTTAAAACTTGTGCAAATTTTTTTTGCTAAATATTATTAACGGTTAAATAGTTACGGGTGAAACTTTACCCATACAAACGACTTCGTTAAAACTTGGAAGTCGCTTTTACTTTTAAAAAAAAATCGTTTGTTTCATTAACAAGGTTACTTCCGCGGAGGCTTCTCAAGTAAACATTTTCCAATTCCCAGTTGCCAGACGTTTCCGATTTGTATATTCCAATTATTGTAAATGTTTCATTTATTAAAATTTCTATTTTCTGCCCTTTTTTTTTGCATAGCAAAGATGTGCGATTTATTATTGCATTTTTTGAGTTAATTTGAATATCAGGCTTTATTTTCCAAAAATTAAAACAGAAGCACTTCGACCTATAAGTTACTTATTTTATTTCTTACTATTTTTCTTAAGAAACTTGATGCAGCTTGTAACTTGAAGTCAACGTAAAGTTGTATTCTTAAGGACTTTGTTGGTTATACAAAATAATTGAATGACCAGCAATTGTATGAAACACGGGGTCAGTAAACTGCTTTTTCACATTGATATTTATATTAAACACTTAATTTTGTTCGAGTATCCACAGAAATTGATAATTTATTCCTCGTCCAAAGGATCCCTACACCCCAAAATTATTTAATCGAAAGTACAGATGTACTTTATATAATGAAGTTACCTTTCTAAAATATTCCCTTGCTTAATTTTACCTAATATTAACCTCTCGACGTTAATGTAATAACGCGCGTTATTTTATTAAGCAAATTCCAAAATACGTTGAGTGTTTCAGTTTTTCAGTTGAAAATAAATTAATAGAGCCGTCAGTTACAGATACAGGATAAATTACATGCTTAATACTAAATTAAGTAGTTTACGAATTTGAAAAATCGGAAAGGTTATATTGACGGGGCTATATATAGGCAAATACCCTATTAGTTGATATATTTTTATAACTCGCTCGATGAACTAAAGCTTATTGGTTACAGAATAAATACGAATACTAAAATGCTTCAAACGGCTCATTCTCAGTGTTACTAAAATGAAATCACTAACATCTTATTAGATTATTTAATTTTTTTAAAGATCTAACCCCTTGACCTTTTCTCCGGTTTTAATTAATACATGATCTCTACTTTTTTTTACAAACAAACTGTCGTATGTAAGTTTACTAAATTATTATGTTCTTGTTAGTCTTTTTTTTTAATTTCCTTATTTTTGTAAATACGTATTAGTGTTATAGACTTAACTTTTTTTTAATTGGCAAACGGGTGAGCGGTTCATCTGACGGAAAGTGATCATGGTCGCTCATAGACAGCCGCAACATTCGAGAAATAGCAATTGCGTTGCCGACCTTTCCGAAAAGAGTTGTTACTTTTCTTGAAAGTCCTTAAGCCATATGGTTCTTAATTATTGTGTATTTTTATAACGTGCAAATTTGATGAACGATGTTTTTTTTGACAAAACTGTTTCAAATTAACATTAGATTTAGCGACACATTTTTGTGGTTTTCTTTTTGAATCTGTAGTAATTTTGTGCATTGTTGTATTCTTATTTTTCTCGTTTTGCAATAAACTGTATAGGATAATGTTACCAGACGCAGTATAAAAACATTGAAAAAGTCAAACGTATATTAGTATACGGAACATTTTATCTAGTGATGGTCCGTCAAAATGACGGGACCGGTAAATCTAGTGTTAAACATTGACTGTCTTGGATAATTCCGCTTACATAAAGACTACGAATTTCAAGTCCCAACTTGTTTTTTGTACACAAACATTACCACTTTTACTAGCATTTAAAACTATGCTGAAACAAGTCAGGGACTAGAATCCCGAGAAATGAACGTGCTAGATAAAAGGCTTTTATTCTAAATTCAAATAACTTTGTGTTAGCGTGTTACCAGTTCTCCACAACAACAGTGAGAAACATTTTATCACGAATTTGATTCACATACGTTATAAGTTTATTTCATATTTATTTTATACTAATGCAAGTATCTTTTTGTAAAATAAAATAACATTTTACATTATCATTGTTTTCATAATTTTTTAATATAGCCGACGTGATGACTTGATCTCCATTTCTCCCGATGTTAATTGACTATTAGGCCGTAGCGTATCGTATTTGCCTAGAGTACTTTTGGCTCTCACGTGTATTACTGCCGGAACACGACAACGCTGTTATGTTGGCAATTTGACATCGAGGGGAAGGGTAGCGCGACAGGCGGGTTCGAAAATTCCTACCAACACTAAATCACTACACCTATAGCCTGGGAATAGAACCAGGGACCTACGCGTTATAAGGCAAAATGTAAGCCACTGCATCACGGAGGTAATCTGTTTTTCATGAGACTTAACCCGTTATTACACTAAATGTTATATCAACGCTATGTACTAAATAGTAACCATCGAACGCCGTAATTATTTAATTAAGCTAACACATAAACAGTACGTAATAAACAAGTGTACAGTGACCCGGAATATATTTGATAGCCGTACATGAATATTCATATGGTAGCAACAAATTTCATCCCGGTCAACGCGACCGCTCAAACTTCGCTTAATTCGCACCAAATGCGTGCCCCAACTACTGATTCATTTAACCCTTTCGTTTTAATGTTTCAATGTTAGTTCACAACGATATTAAAATCATTGCTTTACAATGTGGATCACCGCCCTTCTGTGGGAATTGTAATAGTTGAAACTTTGATTTCTGTTACATTGCGTAAAGATTACTAATTAAATTATTGATCTTTGACTGGTAGACTGTTTTTATTATATTAATCATTAACTGACATTTATGTGTCAGGGAAAATGGAATTTTATTAATTTGTTAGAATAAACATCAGAAAAGAATTATTTTATGATAAAAAAAATTAATGTAAATACAAGATAAATTTTAGAACCGTTCAAATTGTACTTGTATAGTAGTTTATATATAGTTCTGTATATTAAATGAAACGATCGATCGATTTTGCTACCATAATATTTTATGTGTTGATAACAAGTCGTTTTAAAGGCGACCCTTCTCTTTCGCTTCTTTAACCTGTATCCGCTTACTGCATCTGTACAAAAGAACAAACTAACATTCTAAAGCCATTTTATAATCTCACGACGTCGCAAATATTTAATATCAAAATTGTTCATATTTTTCTTTAGATATATCGTTACACGCATATCGAAATAGTAATGCTATACTTTATCGCTAAATATGATCTTTTCACCGTAGATGTTAGTTTATTTATTCGTATGCAAGTCTTACCTTTTTTGTGCATTTTGAATACAACGAATCTACTTTAAAAAATTTTCAACTCTTTCCCTGTTTCTATTTCATATAATTTAAAGTTTCTAGCTTTATTCTATTAAGAACATTCTGTTAACGTTGTGGGTGTTGTTAATTTTTTATTTTAACATATGTATGTATTAGAATATACTATATATAATAGAAGCGACTCATTGAGTTTGCTATCACAATGCATGTAATAGTTCTAATATTGTTAATAAATAATACCAAACATGTCCGCGTCTTTATTAAGATGTATTGAGTTAGCATCCCTGCATCTGTCCTGCGCCAAATATAATTATATCGGAAGTAAGTTTGAGTAAGGATGACAATGCAAAATTTGATTGTATAAAATTAGCTACATCCATTTATTTATGAAATATTTGGCAAGAATAACTGGCGCGGAGAAATGTCACATAGATGATCAATCACAAAGAAAAGGGAAAAACTGAAGACAAATCTAGCGAGGCAAAAGATTTGTTCTTCTTAACACTTCAGTAATTCGAGTTGTCAATACGTGTTTCATGTGAAGTTGGCTTCATATCGATTTCTTGAAGTTTGTTTCTCGGCGTTTTCTTTGAATCTTAAGAAAACGGAGAATGGTAATGAGCCAATAACTAATGATTGGCTCATTAACATATAACTTTTGCTAAGGAGCTTTAACAAGTATGCATCCTCAATGTATACAAAAGTTTCAAAGTCGAGACAAAGCTTTGCATTCATCAATGGGATTAAAACATCTTCGCGTATATTAATTAAGGTTCTGTTTAATTTTCATTGATTGCTCACTTTGTAGATCTACGAGTATTTCGCGATTCGACATTTTCGACATAGAATAACTTAAATAACTGAAAGGTGAAGGGAGCGAGCGGTATTCATATTTCCTTTAATTGATTACATAATTTCATTATACATTTTCCACAGAAAGCGTCCATATTTCGAGATTCGTTACTTCATTTAAATATGGAAAGGTTTTAATTTTGGATAGCTCTTTAAATAGTGAAATTTATTGGAAGTTTCCTAATGTAAATTTGACTTTAATTTATATTTAAATGAATATATATATTACGTAAACTGTTAATTACGAAAATACTAACATTCATGCTAACTTTTCTGTTGGTTGTTTATACTCATGGGGATCGTTAAGAGTTCTGCAGTCCATTATTGAAAATTTTAATCTCTCAAAGAATGCTGCTTAGTCCGAGCTTCGGTTATACACATACAGTTGTCATCACTCTAAGAGACGTCTATACCAGCGGTGATCAATTCTACAACAAATATCATCAGCCCAAATTCGAAAAGCTATTTCTGTGGCCTTGATGCACTACTAATAAAATAATTCCGTGATCAATAAGAACAAAAAAAACTTCACCTCAAGCCTTTTGAATTATATTTATAATATGAATGCATTAAATATAAAAGTACTAGAAATAAATGCATTGTATATTTTTAGCGATATTAAAACTGTAAATATCATTTTTTTTGTCTTAAGGTATAATGAGAACAGATGTATTATGAATGTGTCATAGAAATATTTGCTCCTCTTTATCAAAAGAAGGTAGCGGCTTACGAACAGCTCACAGCAGTAGTCTCGTTGTAGAAGAAAATTTATTGTGCAACAGGACATGCATTTAATTATCTTAAGACACATTGTAAATGATGATTGACAAACATAAAATTACAAAACATGTAGTAGTTTTATTCATTTTTATAGCATAAATATATTTTTATAAATTTCCACATTTCTAACTTAGCTTATTCCATCGTTATTTTCTACACCTCGGCTCTGGGACCTCGTGATTAATTTTAAATAAACATCTGTTTAAATTTTTCGCTTATGGATAAAAAATCATATAGTACCGTTACCTATTTTAAAATATTATTCTTAAGTAATAACAAATCAGCATGCGAGGCTGATTACTTTGTAATTTACGGTGTTATGATCAAAACATTCAACTGCTACAAGTTAAAACCTCGTTATTAATAATTTGATTTCGCATTTGGAGCGATTCCCGGTTCCTGTTTACAAACAACGTTAGAGGATAAATTCGAAATTGAATACATTTAGATGAGATTAAAAGATCATGCTCTAGGTCATGTTGAACAAATGATTTAGCATTAAAAATATTTTAATTAAACGCAGTCATTATTTTGTAAACCTTGCGAATTTATAATCTTCACGATTATAAAGTTTACGCAGTTACTGAAAATTATAAATCATAAATATATATTAAAACATATCATAAAAACATTTGCAATGTGTGTTTTTATAGAAATAGAAAATGCGAGTACATCATATAGCGACAAACTAAATGCACTTAAGTACAGGCGAGCTCGCTAAATTGAAGAATCTAATTTAATCTGGCGAGGTCGGTCAGTTTGTTCCTTACATCACAGGCGAGCGAAAACTTATTACAATCTTGACCCCTGCTAACGACATCTTTGACTTAGACAAGAAATGAAGGTTATATGTTAAAATAAATAAAACAAAATAAGATTATTCTTTTGTGTCATTAAAATTTTATTTTTTCTCTTATTTGGGTAACAGGGGGGTAACAATTGGTACCGAAAATAACATAAAACTAATCGATTATTAAGTGTAATGTAAAAGACGTGTTTCTCTAACAAATTTATGTGTGAACATGTAAAAGTTGTAGGGCATAAGATAAAGCGTACCATGTTTCAACTATGACTGGTTCACTTACTTGGTGCTTAAAATTAAATCTATTAGCTTTGTAGGGTAATTTGTTTATAGCAATATTTAGAAAAGACTTTCTAATTTAATTATGCTGCAAATATATAATAGATCGTACTCAAAAAGTCAGTTAGTAATTGAATAGGTTCACCGCTCTCTATGCGAGTGTTTGCGAAACCGAGACTTGGTTAAACAATTCTAATAGCGCACTCCAACCTTCTTTGTCTTCTCATTGTGACCACTACTTCCACTGTTCCTTTTCGTGGAATGTTTACTCATATCGAAGGAAAATAGGATGATTTTAACCATCTCTTAAATAATTACACATTTAATTTCATCTTCTTTTATCATGAACGCTCTACAACATTAATAAATGATTAGATCAGTTATAAAAAATGGCAAAGAATTATGTTAAAGAAATTTGTCTTGCATAATCGAGTGCATTTTCTTATAAAATTATTTTGTACACATTTTAACATTTTTATATCATACTACATTAATCTTGCAGATATTTTCCTGTAAATAATAATTAAATTATACAAAGTATGTGGTTTTGAAAGTAAATGCTTGAAACACATCGGTAGAAATGCAATTACGTTTTCTAACAAGCAAATATAATAGTAAGTAAAAAAAAGAATAAAAAAAAACTGTTAATTTAAACATATACCGATTTCTGTAGCGTTGTTGAAAAATTCTTGCATTCAATTGTATTACTTAGATTTAACTGCACTGATTTTCTGTCACTCTTTTAAAAATATTTGTAAACCGAACATGTAATTCTTTGTGCAAGACTTATTTCACTCGTAACTCTCGTAGCACTCGATCAAGCTTTACGCTAGACTTGACGTTTCAATTTGCCATTTACTTTGATTACACGCGATTTAAAACGAGAACTTGAATAGACGGCAACTTATACTTGGTTATAAAAGGTATTAATATATTATAAGAGATCAAATGCCCGCATGAATTTAATTAAATTGTATTTAATTTATTTTTTTCTTTGTAATATTTTGACAGCTATAATGTTTCCGAGTTTCTTCTACTAATCCAAACTATAAACAACGAAGGCTTGCATTACTTAAACTACCATTCACAAAGGAATAATGAAAAGAATAATTACGAGTACAATAGATTGAAATTTGTTTAAAATTACAGTACCAATAATTTATGCATTAATATATTCAAATGAAGTAAAATTTATGTAACTTTGTCAGCTGAATATTCGTCGCAAATATTAATTAAAGCATATGATAATTGGAAATGGGTTGGCGTCTTCATATATTGAAACTTATATAACAGTAAGTACATTAGTAATCGTTAAATAAACACGTAAATTATTATGCATCTATAACCGTTACCACTGAACTTAATCCTTAATGGAGATTAATAACGAATATCATACAATATTCAACTTCTGAAAATGTTTCTCAGGGGTTTGCAGTCTGTAAAAGTTGAAGTTGTATTCAAACACAATTCAATTGGCTTTTACAAGACATCTGCGGTTCCAGATCTTACGCTCTGGCCGTCTTTAGTGAAAGGTTCGAAAAAACTTTGTAACAAATGTGAAAATGTTTTAAATGCAGAAACTATCACCCATTATTTAAAGTTGTTCCTGAATCGTTTATTATAAGGAATAATAATTTCATTAAGAACTTAGTTTCGATTTCTGTACGGTAATAATAAAACCGTGGATCAATATTTAAATGTTTATATTCTTATAATTTTCATTGCATATATAATATGGCATATTTATTTAGATAGACAAAACAGATAGTTAGGAAAACACCAAATTAAAAAATTACATCAACAATGACCAATCTACGAGTATATGCAAAAACAAATGTAAACGTAAATTATCTTTCATTTTATAAATGTTATACTTTTTTAACTATTATATTATAGTCATTTAATATTTAAAAGAAAACCAAAGAACAAAATAAAAACTGTTATTTAATTGATTCAAAACTGAAACTGCAACGATGCTTCACAAATACGGCATCTATATAAGTTAATGTTGGACGTTATGTATATTTGCATTTCTGTTTAAAGATTTCAGTTAAAGCACTTGTGATAAAATTGTATGGAAAAATTTAAAAATAAAATAATGATAGACGACATGTTAATATAATCTATGCTAAAAATAAAATGTGCTTGTGTAAATGAAATATCAACATATAAAAGAACATTTTTAGGAATATTTTATCCGATACAAAATTCATCGTGCTTATTTAACGTTACTTTCCGATATAGCATTTAAAAATAAAATTGAGAACGATAAATTCTTCAATGAGATTTATTATATTTCTTGTACGTAATGAGTTGTAGTAATAAATCCTTTAAATTCTGACGTAGATTTTCTAAAAAAAAATTAATGTTGTAAAATTTACGATGTTTTTTTTTAATTCTCATTTTTAATTATTTCTACAGGAATTGAGGAAATCTCAGGGGAGGTCGGATAACAAATTAACTCGGCTATTAGGAGATTACAAAATCTTTGACCGCAGCTTATTAATATTTAATTTTAATCTTTGGACTAATTGGTTAAGCTAGTTAGTATAACAAATTATCAAGACGCAATTAAAAAATTCAAGACATTCTTTGTGTTATTAAATATTTTTAAAATAATTTGTTTATTTAGGAAACATATAAATAACAGATAACTTGTTTTTTTAAAAATTTAATATTTAATTATAATCATTACCTATTAATGTAAAATATTTTAATGTAAGATCTGCATGAAGATTATTCTCATCACAGCAAACCATAACATAAATTTATCTCGTAAGAGGTCGAAAATTAAATTACCTTAACACCCATACAATTTGAATCTCTGCCCTAAATTAACCCTCAACCGCGAATACCTACCTAATGCGAAACTGCGGCATCGCCACCGTCCGCCTTAACTCAAATAATCAAGAAAAAATTTACTAACGAGTTTCTAACAAAATACAAGACACTTAATGACATCATCAGCATTTCATTTCTAATAGTTCACACACACGTACTCATGCAGTACGATGACAACACAATTATACTTCTGTCAAATTTTATTTCAGTAGTATTCTTTGATTTGTGTTTTGCTGTATTAAAATAAATGCTTTATATACCTATTTATCTAAAAGAGTATTTTTTGTTCTTTTTGCTGGAATTCTTCTCTAGCAAGGAGAGTGCGAAGACTATAATCCGCTACACTAGTAAACTACTAAAGCTATTGCTTTTGGTATAACCGGATACCTCACAATGCTTTCATACTCTGAAAGTAGTTCAAATTACGGTCTTTAAGTTATATAAAACGAAATAAACCTCATACATAACTGATTGTCAGTCATCACCGTCGATATTTATACAACTCGCCCAAACAAAAATGTACTACTAATAAAATAAAAATAAAATTAGATTCCTTGTTTTTGTAAAAGGTGCTTTAATTTTTTTTTATTAAATATACCAGTTCGACGTTGGTGCATAGTCATAATCGGACACAGGTGTTTAAACGCCGTAATTTTTAAAAATTAAATTAGAATTAGGTATCTATTAAAAGTGAATTCAATATTCTTTACTAAATAAACAGCATTTTATTGAAGCATGCCTCATGGTTAGGCGGATGTATTCCACCTATACATTATGCTAAATAAAAAATTTATGTTACAAAGCTAAAGGAAGTAAGAGAGCGTACATCACCACATCCGCCTAACCCTAATATGCACATCAGCAAGTTCACATTGTTAATTTTGTAATGAAAATTTAACCCAAGACACGCGTTGCCGCAACCACCAGACGCGGGGTAGGACCAACGCACCGCCGCGATTAGATTTTCTACGTCGCCATTCATCATTTTGTAATTTAAGCCTCACAACTTCTATACACCTTTGTTTCGGCAGCGTTTACAGTAAGCAATAAATACACCGGCGACTTAACAATAACTTAGTATTATGCCGTAGATTAGACTTAATTAGTCAACCGCGAACAATGCCACCAAATTACATATTGTGTTGGCATTCGCCGACGTTAATATCACATTTTTATTACGGCACCGTTGTAATTTTGCGGATAGCAATGTAAAATTCAGGCGATAAATATACTAAGATAGTAAGCTTAATGTCCAAACCGTGGTTAGAATGAACAAAACCGTAAATTAAACAATAAAGTTAAACTGTGCGAAAAATAAAAACTATGATCATTGTAAAGCATTCTTCTTTTTATCCAAATTTCAAATTCCCGTGCGCCAATCTCTTAATTTCTCCCGCTGTCCCTGTAACTGGGTTATATTTCTTTTAATTAGATAATTTCATTAGCATCTTTAAGTACTTTTTTAATGAACTTAAAACTAATCTCTTAAAGACCTGAACACAAAATCAAGAGAGTAAAACTTTGTCAGCATTCATTACGGTTTTAGAATATCAAAAAAGTTCTCTAAGCTATGTTTTAGTCACTATTACACATAAAGTATCAGTATTTTATTTGCATATTTTGCTCTCCAACACACTGATTAGGGTTGCGAACGAAAAATTGTCGAACCGGTCAGTTATCGCAACGCTAGGAACGACTCCGTAGACACGGCGTTATTTTTTTCTATTTTTTGCTTTGCGTTCCATGAAAGAGCTTCGTTACACTTCTTTTTCCGGCAAACTTGATTGACTTTCCCCCTTCTCTTCGAATAGGTTTCTCATTTCGCTTTTACGATATTGCTTCTATTTATATGAAAGAACTATCAATGAGGCTTATGTAAGGAATGTATGACAATGACATCCTTTGTGACAATAAAAAGTATACTATAAGATGGAGATTTAATAATCGTAATTTTTTAAACAAATCCCTAAATATCAAACTTAGCAGTTGTTTTTATAGTTTCTGGTATGTTAATTATAAATTGCTTTCTCCTCGTAGTCGCTTCGAGTATTGACAGAAACCTTGCTGAATCAGTCCGTTGGGAAGCAATTAAACTTAACTGAGAGCGTCAGTGTCGGAGTCGGCACAAAGCCTTGTACAGGACGAATAACCGTGCACGTCGGGGTCACATGTATATACTTTACAACTCTTATTGACAATTTAAAGTTTATTTTTCATTTAAAACAAATTAAAATGTTGTGTTTATCTCTTAATATTTATGCTAAGATAATTTGTTGTTCCTTATAATGTAGCATTTTAATATCATTATCAATTAATGCGTCAAATAAAAAAGAACTTAATCTTCTTAATCATAAAAACTCCTACGCATTGAGCGAAACATTCTTTGTTAGTTCGCTAGATCAAAGAAGATTCTAAAAAGAATTTTAATTTAGTGATGGTGGCCATTAGGGTAATGTCTTTTCATTTGCTAAGAGTTTTTTCACGCTGACAAATGAAACTGGGTAAATGTATAAAAGTTATAATTTACTTTGAAATTTAATGCAATTAGTGTAAATAATGATACTCAATTGATACAGAATTAATCTTTACAATTATTGTTTAATTTGAAAGAATATAAAATAATATTCTATTCTCTTAATTGGAATACTTGTTTTAACGATAAAATTTTGGTAAAGTATATAATATTTACAACAATATGTATATGTATAATTATTAGGTTTATGTATTAAACCATACGTACCATTTTTTAATGAAATTAGAACATTAATTTCACGATGTAACTCAAATTAAATTACAGTTACCAGATATCACAGATTTTTAATACACTAAAACGTTAATAAAAACATAAAATTAATTTATAAAAAGAAATCCAGTTATTAAAATTTTAATAAATTTTAAACGGGAGAATCAATTTTTAAATTTTATATTATAATTTTAAGTAGATTTTCTCCGACAAAAATGCTTTTCGAAAATTTATACAAACAATTTTACGACAAGAAAGATTTATTGGGATTAGCGAGATTGCACGGTTGCAGAAAGCCAAGTTTTGAATTTAGAATAACACGGATTTCGTTTTACTGAACTCATATAAACGTCGAAGTAATTTTTTCCCCATTCGTAGGTTATGTACGTTGAAACTTCTCTAAGTTAAATTAAACAACTTAAGTTCTCAGTATACATATCAAGTGACATGGACACATGTGAATAGCTTTTTAACCGCATCGAAATACTATCAAACTTATTTAACTATATGACACAAATAATATAAAATAACATATTTATTAATATTGTGACATAATCTTAAAGCAAGTATGTCACCGTTGTATTTTAATGTAAATTAAATAACGGAGTAAAGGTCAAATAAATAGAAATATTACAACTTATTAATTACATATTACTAAGTTGTAATACGTCATACTCGTATTACAAAATATTTCACATTACATATAATAAAATATCTCACTGGTATTTGTGGAGCATGGGGCATAAATTTAAATAAAGTTCATTAAATTCGTTTTATAACGGTTATCGAGACTGTTAAGTTAAGTTAGTGCGTAGAGAAGCAATTTAATTTATCGTAACCCGCCCCTATTCGAATCCCGATGACACCAAACGCTTGTCTATGACTACTTGGAAGCCGGGGAACTTCTTCAAACTAACCGTTAATACATTTAAATACTAAATTTAAACTTAATTTGAATATATGGGATTTCATTTCATTTTATAATCTGTATATATTAGATCGTGAACGTGATCGCAGTGAATACCAAATGTTTATAATATCATGGTACATTTTTTTCTATAATTAATATATAAATTATACAAATATCAGACGTTCACTGTTTTAATAACTAGCCAAGAAAGAAATATTGTTCAAATTTATACGAAGGTAGAGAGAGAGTGAGAGTAAGCAGAGACAAATAATAAGTTCGTGCTTTTAAATAATTTTAAGCGCTTATTCTTTTAATCCCATAAATATACGGAATCCATGCGCTTACTGCGTGTATATGAGTGTATCAATCGTAACTATTAAACCTATTTAAATATATTTTTTTTGTTCCAAACCTGGCTTGATGGGGAATATTCATAAATGGAATCCAAAATTAACTTTTATAGCCAATTATAATTTGAGACTTATATTTTGTTCCTAAATTTTATTTTAATATTATTAACATCTTCATCTAACATTAGCATTTAAGTTTAATAGCAGCTTTGTGAGTATACACTATGTATCGTTGTATACTTCACAGTTACATAAACGATGAACACAAACATATATCTATGTTAATCCTATAGTCTTGTTCAATATTCATAATAAATAAATGAAAAGACGAGCAATACAGCGAGATATATCTTTTACGCAGACTTTTTTTAATAAGTGCACCATATGTTACAATTTAAAACTTTCAACAATGCAACATTGTGTACAAATATTAACGCAGGCTATATTTATACGAAAAATGTAACATAACAGGTGCGATGAATTATTTGCTCGCAAATTGCGACGTTGTTTTTTTGGCGGAGCCCGACATTTTGTTAATTAAATATGGTAGGCCAACTCTAGATAACGCATCTTGGAATTCACCATCTCATGTCGTCGAAACTATAGCCGTTGTTTTAATTCAAAACGTAAAATTAATATATCATGAAAAGAAAAATATCATATGTTAAACAGGTAATCCATAGAAAAAAATGCCTTTAAAACCAATTCTTTTTTCATACCGTTTTTTAACTACTTTATACGTGAATAAAAGTTAATCACACTTACTACCTCCTCTACTATATTACAAAGCGATAACAGAATACTATGATAATGATATTACCCCTTTTCGAGAGGCATATTGTAACTTAGGTCAAATTAAAAATATTTCCGGAATGTTTCCGACTTTACATTGTTGTAAATTATGCATTGATTGGAAATTTCTTAAGATAAATATTGATTTATTTAAGAAAAAATAACATACATAAATAATAAAATAACAATAAACAGATTTTTTTTTGTTTCTTAGTTACAATAAATGTACTTTTGAAAATGTTTTATTGCATTTTTTCCACTCCATTTTTTAACTCCGGACTTTTCCTAACTAAGATAAACGACAGATTTGTATCTTACCCACTATTCAGCGCATAGACAAGACTTCCACTAGTACATATTTGCTCTAGCCTGACAATAGTCTTCAAAATTTAACATTCACCTCATTTATTACATATTTTTTTTTGGATTATCATTTTGTCCATCCCATTTCAGGTATTCGTAGACACAAATACGATACGAGTTAGGTTATCTTTAATCTTTTAGGTTCTACAGGTTTTAGATGTTTTATTCTCATAATTAATTTAATTTTATTTGACATTAAAAAACAGCAATAAAATTATGCAGTAAAAATGCGAGCATTGAGAAGGTAGCTGACTAATACCAACAAAATCTTACGAAGTTACCTACTGGCGCGCTCTGGCATAAATAAGTCATTAGTGAAATACAGACGCCTACGTGCTACGTACATTGCGATTACTAGATGAGACTATAAGATTTTATTAAAGAAGGCGTTTGGATTTCATTTCGCTCTGGTTACACAACTTAATATTAATTATCATGTTCATTTATACAGCTTTTATTCATAATTCTTTTAAGACTGGCTCACCTCTAATTTATTTTTAACAATACGAACTACGCCTAGTTAATGAATATCTTTAATGAAAATAATAAGTATATTTAGAATGTCACCTTACCCCCTTATAAGAGGACCACGCCTTACATAATAGCACCGTAAAAAGCAACTAGAAGAACATCTACTACAAACAAATTGTCTTGTTCACAATCGCAGCGCTTCATACTAGTACATTCTTCTTTTATCTTCATTATTTACCTAATCATTTGCTTATCTCTTTTTGACTGCCTTCGTGACGAAGTGGTTCACCGCTTGCTTTGTAACGCGCAGGTCCTGGGTTCGATTAACGGGCTACATAATAAGTGAAGTATGGATAATGGTATGGTTTTTCGAGCCCGCCTGATTGATTAGTTACAACAATCGATGACAATCTGCAGTCATAATAGTATTGCTTCATTACGGTCATACATGTGAGAGCCTGCAATATTCGGGGCGAACACGCTTCACCATCTACGGTCTCATTGTCACTTAAGGCGAAATCGAGGAAAAGTGGTAGCCTATAACCGAAAAAAAAATTAAATATAAAATAATGATATATATCTAAAATAAATAATCCATATATGAAAAATATGTAAATGTTATTATGAAAAACTACGAAAAATTTTTGTCGATTCAAGAAATCTTTATTCAAATACAAATTATCATAGTGTTAACTACACTGTGTAAACTTACTTGTTCGCCGAGCAATTAACCGCTCGGCTGATCAAAGCAATGTCACGGTGTGCTCCGTATGTGCGCGGCACACCATAAGCACCAACATCACACACCGCATACTTACAGATATTACAACAATTTTAAGAAAAAAATTATGCACAACCGAAAATAATGGTACATAATATAAAACATTTTAATCTATATTCTAGTTAAATAACTCTCTTACGAATAAAAACGTAAATATGTTACGTGTAGAAAATAAAGATAATTTTCAATTATTATTTATTATTAATTGCCAAAATACAGGAATATTATTTACCTTATATACTATCATATTATATACTTAGGAACTGTAAATCTGGCGGTAAATCAAACAATTTAAACCATTAAGTTTATCAAAATCCATTCAACCGGATTTATTACATCAAAAGTAGTCATTCGTTGATTTATTTCTCAAAGTTCTACGGATCTTTAAGCTCTGTAGTCGATATATTTATTAGAACAAGTTCTACATCTGTCGATTACTGGTCAATTCATTGTATGAAAAGTGATTAAAAAGCCATAATACGTAAGAAAGATATTTATAAACATTTATTAAATGAGATATCATGAATTACACGTGACCCGAACGAAATTATGTTTCTATCCTCTTTTTAACTTTATGATAGAAAAATTACATATTTTTTCGTAACTACCTTAATAAAGCACGTTTCAAAATTAGAAATACATAAAGGTGTTGATATTATAAAAGACTTTGGATTTTTTTTATTGTGAACTTTTTATTTAATTTCAAAAAAGCTAATTACAATCAACCAGCGCAATTTTAATGCCTGACTATTTTTCACGATGTTAAATATAAACATGGACATAATTAATTAAACTGATAATAAACACAGAGATAAATTTGTTGCAAATTTCATATCATATTAAGTCCCTGAATAGGAAATGAAATCTCAAGAAGGAAATAAATAGAATGATATTTTTAAAAGATAACACTGTACCTCAACATTATTACAAAAACAGAGGCGTTAACTTTTCTAATTGTAATTGAAAATTAAAACTGCCTTGTCGAAAAAAATATATAATCTCTGGGGCATAAAAGTAATTAACTGACGATATTATATTTATTGTTATAGGACTCACTTTAACAATATTGAACAAACTCAGTTACTTTAAGTCTTCATACTTTTATTGTGCTTTCCAAAATATTGTATTAATCAATTAGTTAAATTATAGAAAATTTGAGCGTTCATGTTGATTTAAATTTTGGCAGACAAGGGTGCTCCATGGGCAGTTCGGAACTAGTTCACGGTACCTGAAAGATCCAATGTCATCTTTGCAATGACGCCCGGCCCACTTGTTTGTTTAAGTGTGGATCGATAACGAGAATAATTGTGCGTACATTTCTGCACTTGACTATTTTATCTGGGGAGTTGAAGTTCTATCTATTCAATAGCGGCTTTTATAATTCTCTTTATCCTTTATCCTTATTATTATAATAGTTCATTTAATATTACTTTTTTTAAAACGCAGTTTTTTCTAATATAAATCGCAAAAGTACGCAATCGATACACACGTAAATAAATAAACCAACATTTTTGCACTGTTTTGATCTTTACCAAAATTTTCCTTATAGACTTCTGGAAAAACGTAGCGTCCCGTTTCGAGGTATTTGCAAAATAAACAAAAAATTGTGTAATTTTTGTAAGATCATTAAAACTTGCTTAGATAAACCCAATCTTTTTTAAATAAATATACTCCATTTTACATAGAAGAGAACTCGTAGATACGTAATAAGAATTACGTATTATTTATTTTTTGCTACAGATTAATAAATACTTGATCAGACATTTGGTTGGCAACTAAGTAATTCCGGATTTCACTCATGGATGGCTTCAGTTGAATTTTTGTGTTTGCGAACGTAGTGCAAATGTAAAACACATTTTGTTATATGATAGCTGGCAATTCAGCTATCAATCAGTAAAAAATGTTTTTTGATCGGTTGCGTATTTTTCGTTTAGCATTCGTTTAAAAATGGAAAGTCAAAAGGATTATTTTCCACATATTTTGCTTTTTTATTTCCGTAAAGGGAAAAACGCATTGCACGCTCATAAAAAGTTATGTGCTGTTTATGGTGACGAAGCCTTAAAAGAACGGCAGTGTCAAAATTGGTTTGTCAAATTTCGTTCTGGTGATTTTTCACTCAAAGTTGAAAAACGCTCTGGTCGACTAGTTAAAGTCGATGACGCCCTAATCAAAGCAATAATCGATTCGGATCATCACAGTAAAACACGTAAGATTGCAGAGAAGCTTCATGTATCACATACATGCATTGAAAATCACTTAAAACAATTTGACAAAAATTATTGGAGCTTGGTTGGGATGTTTTGCCACATCCACCATATAGTCCTGACCTTGCACCATCTGATTACTTTTTGTTTCGATTACTTTTTGTTTCACAAAACTCCTTGAATGGATAAAAATTACAATAATGATGATGATGTCAAATCGTACCCGATTCAGTTTTTTGATAATAAAAACCAGGGGCTTTATGAACGTGGGATTATGATGCAACCTTAAAGATGGCAAAAGATTTATTGATCAAAATGGGCAATACATTACAGAATAAAGTTATTTAGTTCCATGAAAAAAATGTCTTTGTTTTTCTAAAAAAAATCCGCTATTACTTAGTTGCCAACCCAATAATTTAAAAGATTTTAGTGAACAGTTATCGTTTAATAAAAACCGTTCGTAAGTATTATATTTTAACTTTATCACTCGTTCGTTCTCCCGCTCATCAATCACTCGCGTACATTGGCTTCGAACGTAACTGTGACAGGCGAAATATCATTTAATGTCTGTCACCTGTTGATAGCCTGTCGTCCCGTGATAGAATCTGCCCATTTTATGGCAACGACCTGCCAGTTCGTTAACCTGATCCTTGAATTAGGATATTACAGTTCGGATATTCGATGTTCACTTAAAAATGCTAGTCCTGTCATCGTTTACTGATTTATCATTATTTTAGACTTTCGTATGACATCAATATTTAATTATATTATGTGAGGCTGAAGAAGGTGAAGAAAGCTCGCCCACAGTACTCTAACTCTCATAGATTAACAACCGAAATACTGCAAATATAACGGCATATTGACAATATGGGGATCGTTCCTTGGTTCGAAAAAAAACTTCCACCGTTCAAACTTCGTTATTTATGTGCTAGTCCCGGGAATCGAAACAAGGACCTCTGCTGTACAAAACAAGCAATTAATCGCTGCGACACACACGCAGTTAAAATTAACTTGTTTTGGTTATACATAATTACAATATTGATATAACATCAAGGAAATTAAATCTTTTCAAGCTTATTTGGGAAGTAAATGAAGATATCTTCGAAAAATTTAATAAATTATGACTTAATTTCTTTCTATATAGCTAGTCTTGAAATAATGCTATAGGTACAACGTTATTTGAAGCGTTTGTGAGAGTAGATGGATTAAACGAAATTACATGGATGTCGTGAAAAAACGTTTTACTCTGTCAAAGTTTGATAAATGACCGCTATAACAGCATTCTCAAGCTTTATTTTAAAAAGAGGTTTTAAGTATCTCAATTTTTTATAAAAAGAAGATGAAACGAATTAAGATATAAAAAACTTTTTTTTATAAATTAAGGTAATGTCAAGCTCTCCCGGTACGGCTCGGTAAGTCATAATCCTTAAGGTTTACTTTTATTCAGACTTTATATTACAATTGTTTAGCCATTTTTTAGGACGCGTAGCTTAAACTGGTAAGTTTTTTATTTACATCCCCACAAATGAGCAACGCAGTCGTATTTAAACATAATTGTACTAATATTAACAAATAAATGCATCTTACAGCGTATTACTATTTATCACCTACTTTCGTTAAAAGTAGTCGCAATATAAATGGAAATAATCAAACCGAAGCTATCAAGTATATTAAAATGGGAGCAACAGAATTAAAGTAATCGTAAGGAAACTGCATAAAATGTAGACAAAATGTACCACTCGAAACCAGCAACAAAGTGCAAAGTTGACTACTTAATCATGGGACAGTTTTCAATGAACGTTGAGCGACACTACGCAGATGCTACAGAGAATTTTAATCAAGAGATGAAGACAATTAGTAAAGTATTATGCAACACCAGTCAAAATTTTTCTTGTCTTTTCATATTGGTTAATATATTGCATTGTCTGCTTTTTAACAGTCGTCACTTCATTTAAACATTAAAGCAAGGTTATTAACTTTTATAATAAATATACATTGCTCTATAACAAATATAATTTTATTATAAGCGTCTATGATGTTTTTATTATTATTATATAAGTTTTTATTATTTAATTACTATTAAATTATGCTTTTGTATTTTGTACAAGTAACTTCAGTCGTGAAGAAAGCTATACCAAAGAAATTCTTCAACAAATGAATAGCTCAACTAGCAAAATGAATTAATTAGTATAATAGTAGAG